>JAOTRR010000001.1:1512200-1523305 GCA_028570945.1 Gogo arcuatus
TGTGTGTGTGTGTGTGTGTGTGTGTGTGTGTGTGTGTGTGTGTGTGTAGGGAGGTCTTCAGGGTGCTGAATCCAAGGAAACTCTTACTGCGTTTGTACTGATAGCATTGGCTGAAGCTCAGAATGTCGTTACTTGCACAAGTCAAGAAGTGGACCATTCATTAGGAGTAACACACACACACACACACACACACACACACACACACACACACACACGCGTTTGTCTTACTATCCTTGTAAGGACATTCCACTGACATCATTATCAATATAACTAATTAATGTTATAACCTTAACCTCAGTCACCAAAAGGAAACCTTTTAGGTTTTCAAATAAAAGCAACAAAACAAAAAAAAAAGCTTTCTTTGTCAATGTCCCCACAAGGACAAAACTGTCAGATATTCCTATCTTTGTGAGGCTATTCGGTCCCCAATCAAGATACAAAAACAGGACAACAAACACACACCCAGCACCCTTCACTCTTCCAGATCATAATAATATAAACACTGTTTCATTCTGTTCTGCTCTAATAACTGATGTTCTTGGTAGTACACACAGACTTTTGGACTGTTCTTTGCAGCTGAGTTTCAGAAGAGCAGGGATCTATCTGAAAGCACGGTACCAACAGCTACGCAGGCCGTACTCTGTCGCGATTGTATGTTACGCTCTGGCTGTGAGCAGTCAGGGCTGCTCGAAGAGGGTGTTGCTGAAATCGGCATCACTAGGTACTCTCAGCCACACCTGGTTACATACAGACGTTTGATCCATCACATATAAGGAGCTTTATCTGAACGTTTTCTTTGTCTCCTTTTTGATTTCAGACCGCACACACTGGCTGGACGCAGACAACCCATTCATCACGCTGGAGGCGACAGGTTACGCGCTGCTCGCCCTGCTTAAAGGTGGTCATATTCAGGAGGCGGCCGCTCCATTCAAGTGGCTAAATGAGCAGCGACGGCTCGGGGGAGGATACGGATCCACACAGGTATCAGTTACTAATGAATTTTGTCGTAGCATCTGAATTAAGTACATTTTTTTTGTATCAAAATGTAGAATTAGCTGTGCACACGCAGCAAAAAGACTACCTAGGTACCTACCTGACTGATTCTCATGAGTTTTCCAGCAGCTAGATTTTTATTTTATTTTTTCTGCTCCAGAAAGTTTCAGATCTGTGGAAGTGTTCACATGTAGTGAAGCATGGTGGTGGTAGGATTCTTTTCATGTAAGGAAAAGAAACTTATTTACTTTTATAAATAAGTAAATTTCCTTCCTTCTCTCTTAGTCCACCATGGTGGTACTGCAGGCTCTGTCAGAATATCTGGTAAAGAAACCCCCTTCAGCAGACCTGAAGGTAGCGCTCAGCGTTCCCGGTCGCTCAGATACTCACTGGGCCTTCACCAGACAACTGGCTCATGTGGCACGTTCTTCTAAGGTCAGTGTTTTTAACGCACTGTTCCTTTTTCTTCCTCATTCATTGTTTTTCCCTGCCTTCTTCTGCCTTGGAAATACAGAGGTTAAGTGATTTTACGTTTTATATTGCTTTTTATTATTATGGTAACTATCTGCTAATGAAATAGCTAGGAGTAACAAAATTCTTTCTGACTAACAGCTGTAATGCTTATTTTCATCAAACCGAATAGCTTTTAGCTGAACGTGTTCTTCCTAAACCATTTGTCCTATATGAAATTGGCTATCTGCAGGTAAAGCTAGTTTGTATATGTCTCATTTTTTTTCCCCTCCCCAAACAGGTGCCTGTTGATCAGAACTTCACAGTGGTGGCCTCAGGAAGTGGTGAAGGGATACTAGAGGTATGCTGTACATCACATATAAAACCCAAGTATTAGCTGGATTTTTTTTGTTTGTTTGTTTGATATTTCTTTCTTTGTCTCCCTCTGCAGGTGGTAACGGTGTACAATGAGTTGCCTGATGTACACGAGAATAGCTCCTGTAACGGATTTGAGTTGAAAGTTTCTATTAGCGAGAGCGACGGTGCATTCTCCCCTTAATTAGACCTTCATTTGCTTTTTACATGCAGCATCATGAGGCTGCTGCAAAACTGACCTGAGTGCATACCTGCCTAATGAGGATAAAATGCTAGAATCTTAGCAGGGAACTTGCTAGAATATTGTGATATAATGATTAGGTTACATAGATAGATACAGATAATGGTATCGAGTATTGATTCAATACTCATGCTCTGATACCAACATATAAGGTGTGATACTATGTGGTCATAAGCACATCTTAAGCATAAAACTCTGTACAACGTGTTCACTCCTAGCACCACATGACAGCAAACAAAAAATGCACCAAATGCTGGCTCAGTGAGAAAAATGGCTATTGACAACGCTAGGTGTGTGAATGCAACAGCTCTTACCAAATATATTGTTCTTGACGATCAGCTGCGATAGATGATAAAATGTTAGTGTACCAATCACTTCCTTGGCAAATTAGTATAAATGCAGGTCTACAGGTATTAACTAAAAATAATTTATCAGTCAT
This sequence comes from Gogo arcuatus, assembly GCA_028570945.1. Taxonomy (NCBI): domain Eukaryota; kingdom Metazoa; phylum Chordata; class Actinopteri; order Siluriformes; family Anchariidae; genus Gogo; species Gogo arcuatus. The sequence goes on from JAOTRR010000001.1 coordinate 1,514,699, forward strand.
AGATAGTTTGTTTAATAACATCGTGACCCCTGTAGAAAGAGGGTTTGTTCGAGCGTTAGATAAAGGTTTTGTGTGTTACAGGGAAGCCTCCAGCAGAAGTAGAGAAGGTGTATAAACTCAGCATCAGTGTAAGGTAAGCCATTAACTCGTACACGGCGTGTCCATAAGAGCACTGTGGTACTGTGTTCATTAGAATATGTTTTGCCCAATCAGAGCTCTGGAACAGCATCAGGTGCGCATGGCTGTGTTGGACATCAGCCTGCCGACTGGCTTCGAACCAGAAAACTCTGACCTGGAGCTGGTGAGAAACTGAAGATACAATCTGTACAGCTGTAGACTTCCACACAATATTGTGTCGTATCAAGAAATGGCTGAAGAAGTGCAAATCAAGCTTGTCAACTCTGTGTTTGTGTATCTACAGCTGACCAACTCTGTGGATCGATACATCAACAATTTCCAAATTGTAGATAATCTGAGTGATCGAGGATCTCTCATCATTCATCTGTTCAAGGTAACATGGAGGACTGCTGAGGCTCGTCTCCTTTTAGTAAGATACTGTATTAATAACGTACTGTGTGTGTGTGTGTGTGTGTTCAGGTATCCAACAATGAGGCAGACATCATCTCGTTCAGGCTGAACCAGAAGTTTAAAGTGGGCCTCCTGCAACCGTCTACAGTTACTGTATACCAGTATTACAACACAGGTACACACAAGAAGGAATATTTATGCATCTTTACGCACTTCTATGGATGGTAGATCTGGCTTCGTGTTAAACAATAGTGAACTGCAAGTGTGTGTGTATGTGTTTTCAGATAAACGTTGCAGCAGGTTTTACACTCCGCCAGAGGACAAAGAGCAGCTCAGTCAGATCTGCAAAGGCAACATTTGCCGCTGCACACAGGGTGAGCTGTAGCATACTGATACGCCAAGCTGTATTCATACACTACATGGCCAAAAGTTTGTGAACACCTGACCTTCCATAAACTGTTACCACAGAGTTAGGATGTCTGTGTATGCTTTAAGATTCACTTGTGAACCCAGTTTCCTGAGCAAACTTGGCAACAAACTGTCGCTGTAGCTGGACTGATTGTCTTATCGTTAGCAAACATCTATACGTGTTTGTATTTGTGGTTGTCAGTTACCAAAATAGCAGCTAGTTTGTTATCTATTCACAGGTAAGCCCATAAACTAGTGAATAGATCAAGATCGAGGTAATGCTAATGTACATGCATGACTAGGTGATTAACTTTAATATGACCTCTCTTTAATACAACCGTCTCTGTAGGCGACTGTTGTGTTTTGAAGACGGGCGCTCAGACAGTTGCAGCGAGAAAGAAGGTTGCGTGCAGCGGAAACCACCATGGTAACCATTACACGTTAGCTTTATGCTAGGTGATATACAATAAGCGAGAATTCCATGTTTAATGCGCATGCTCCGTTTTCCAGTATTTAAGGTCAGAGTGTTGAGCATCAGTACGAGTCAGTATGACAGACATGAGCTGGAGATTCTGCAGGTCATAAAAGAAGGTGTGTTTTTTTTTTTTCTCCAAATATTGTTTGTGGTGTTGTGTTGTTTGGTCTGTTACTTTAAACTGTTTGTGCGCACACAGGCTCTGAGGTTGGTCTAAAAGAAAAGGACACGCGAGTGTTTCTTTCTCACGCTGGCTGTAGGGCGGGGCTTAATCTGCTCACTGGGCAGGACTACCTCATCATCGGGCCATCCTCTGACGTTTGGCAAGCAGGCAGTGACAAGAATGGGTAACACTAAACACGACCCCGTTATCTCCATAGAAACAGAGATACACACTGACATGTACATATGCAGTACATGCTACTAGACAGACAGAAGTGTATGTAGAGTAAATACACACATTACACACACGCACTGTATATATACAAACACTGACGCAAAACACAGACTGTGTGTGACACGTAAATTGGCTTGTGCGTGTATGTGGAAGTGTGCATTATCCCACTGCCACCACCAAATCCCAAAGCGTTTGCGTCAGGGATAGAGCAAGACCCGAGCAATTAGTAGTGCACACTTGACTCAATATCTTTCTCTTTTCTCGACTTTCAGTTACACATACACTCTGGGGAAGGACACCTGGGTGGAGCACTGGCCTTCAGGCACGTGTGACAAATGCACAGAGCTGGACAATTTCAGCACAGAATTGCTGAACACTGGCTGCCAGACCTGAGAAACACTACAAGCGTGTACACACACACACACACACACACACACACACAGAATATGTGTTGACTATAATACATTGGTGTGTAAACCTTCACATGCGCGCACTCGTACAAATGTTTTATGTCATTTGTTTCATTTAAATTTGATATTCTTTTCATTTGTCAATTTTAATTTGCAAATTAGGAGTTTTATTCATTGCTTCACTGCATCCATAGGGCAGTATTATTTTTATTTTGGAAGTGTTCTTTAGCAAATAATTCACTGTGTTCTTATTTCACTACCTTTGTCTTGTCCGTTTTCTGTTAAACTTGCCTACAATGCCTATAATGAGGGTTCTTCCGAATTAAAATAAAGGTCAAATCAGTTATGTCACATACTGTATAACATATATATAGCATTGGTATTTCCTAGCTCATAATTTAGGTGTTAGATTAATAGTGCCTAGTTCACATATATTTAGCGTGTATACTGAGAGACAGCCTAGAAACACACATGGTAAATACAACTTTATACTGTATTAGCAGTGATACTTTTCTGCTCTGCTTAGTTTGACTGTTCCACATGGCACTTAACAGTTCAAAGTGAATGCAATACACACACCTAGTGCGAGCAGAAACCTTGATTGACTCGCTCTTGTCCAAAATGACTTGGCTTAAAGTAAAGAAATATCCAGACACACAACTACTTCGCCAATAACCGTGTCTTATTATCTTTGACCTAAAATACCTGGATAATGATGATACGTTGCACAAGGATAAACTGGCTGATTGTCATCCACCACTCACTACCTCATCACCAAATTAGAGAACAAATTAATGCCTTTCCTGTTCATCAAGAAATAAAAGCTAAACCTGCATCACTTCTGAATCCTTTCCTCTTTCGTCATAGTATTACATTGGACTGAATGGTTGTTTAATTATTAGCAAGAAACAGTTAAAATAAAGGACACAAATATCCCAGAGTTTGGTGGAAACGTTGTATTAATCTTTGAGGATGCAGCCATACCAAAACTGAAATGAGTAACCTACTTAGTATTCATCACAGAACATTTTTATTTAGCTCTATTTATCTTACTCTGGTTAAACAGTGGCCATGAAAAGCATACACATGCATGTTCATGCACTTAATCTACTAGGATCTTTCTTTATAATGTTAGCTAGTTCGTTTTTAATGAAGTGTATTAGCTAGCTGTATTTGTTTACTTGGATTGAGGACAGTTGCTGTGGTGAAGAGTGGGCTTTGCTTCACTTTGGAAAAGTGCTTTGGTACAACTGTACCTAAAGTACGTTTTCATTTCCATTGCGTCAGAATCCCTTGTTGTTAATGTCTGATAATGTCTGATCTTCAAGAACGACATACTGAGTAAGAGCGGGTTTTTTCACTCACCTAGCCAGCCTTTGCTGCTGAGTCGTGCTGCGTTTTCTAGAAGAGATGTCAAAGACTACAAGAGTGTTATGGGACAGCTAAGATAATGCAAACTCCTCTGTTTCAATGCTTCACAAATCCCCAATTCCCATGTTTAAGATCTGTTATCTGTGTTTACAGAGATCTTACAGTACGTGTGTTTTCAATGCCTGACCTTGGGACTGTCAGAGAAGAGCAAACACCACCTCCTTTGCTCTCAGGGGGGGGAAAACAGCTCTAGCATTTTAAATTCTGATTAAAATAAAAAAAAAAAAGTGGAAAAAATCACATTGAAAGATTTCATTACAACTAGACTGAGAAACACCAAGAATTGAAGATATAATGAGATGAGATTTATTTATTCTGGGTCAGAGGGAATTAAGCAGTGAGGGAAGTATTCATTTTTTGGTTTGGGGACATTTAGCTGTGGGGGGAGGTATTTATTTCAGGCATGTTCTGTTTACAGGAAGAGTAAATCTTTCTCTTTATGGTGACCATTAGACCATCTGTATCAGCACAAAGAAATTGAGGCTCACACGTATACAAGCCATACAGCATATAAGCAGCCCCAGTTATAAAACTGCATGGATAGGCCAACTTTTATTCTAGAAAAGGATTTTATTATCTTTTCATACTTAATAATCCCTACAAAGGGAAGTTTGCTTTGGTGTCTGCCTGCAAGGATGTTGTGTAAGGAGTCAGTTTAATGAACGCAGCAGTAAATTAAGCATGATAATGTTTAAAATCCCTCATTTTAAGTCAGCAGGACTTTCTCTGAATGAATCCGTGATTATTTCTCCTCCAACTTTAGCATGAACACAGATCAGTCGAGTGATGGTGAGGCTTGTGTTTAATTGCGAATGTTGACTTTTACCTCAGGTGCTGAGACACAGCCTGGTGTGGATGATCTTGATAATCAGGTAGACAAGGCATCTTTCAATGGAATTGAAATAAAGTTCTTTTAGAATTTTTCACTTTTGGGAGTAACCACAACTGAAAATGCTGGATTTGTATTTGTTATGAAGAAATTTGGCAAATAGGACACCAATGTCAGTTTAGGAAAGTCAGAATATCTCATAGGAAATGTCCAAATGTCACCATGGGAAGTATTTTTCCAGGCGGCACAGACTCGTCGTAACATTTCCCGTAATCTACAATCAATTGAAAATTGTGAAATAGTGGGCCGGCTAAAAGTGGAGAGAATGTATTTGCAATTAGCTTTGGTCTGTTCTACTCTGTGGAGCAGGTCATCTGTCAGGATGCACTCTTTAACGCTGTTATTATGCATCTTGTCCATGTGTAACAAATTAAATGCTCAGTTTTTTGAAGATGCAGGCTACATCCGGTAAGATGGTTTATTTAGTATTTTCTCTGCAAAAACATTACAGCTTTTATACATTAAACTGGATATTAAGCACAAGGCTGGATTAGACTGCACTGTTGGCCACAATGTGTACATTACAAAGGTGTATTAGTCTAAGTGTATTAGGCGCTGTGTGTTTTCACCAATTTATTTCACCAATTCATTCATGCTTGATCTTTGCATGTATAATTCTGTTCCAGGCGGCGCTGGCCTCATCGTTGGAGGTATGTGTCACAGAGTTTATTAAATGTGTGTGTGCGCTGTTATTCAGAATGAATAGAAAACATGTGGAACTTAACACTGATCGTTTTCCTCGGTAGACATGATCATCCTTTTCTGTATGATTTGTAAGTACTGTGAGCTTCCAGTTTCTCAAAAAGTGTTTGTTCTACTAATTAGCAAACCGCATCAGAAGGACATTGTCATAATCTTTTAGTTACATCAAGAATAATTGCTTTGGTTTTATATTCAACACAATTGTTTCAGTGAGAGCGTGTTCTCTGTGTTTGCAGTAAGGAGCCGGACTTCGACCTGGCACCAAAGTGAGGAAATGATCTCTCTCTCTCTCTCTCTCTCTCTCTCTCTCTCTCTCATACACACACACACACACACACACGCACATAAAATCTGGGGTGGATTTCAAAATGTAAAAAATAATCATACATTTTTATCCATTTATAGTTACATTTAATATTGAGGAACAGCTGGTAAACAAGTTAGTTCCTGACAGTCGATGTCTCATCAGCCTCTCTTTCTTGAATTATATTTTTATTTCCAAACTCTAGATATTCATTTTTAGCTTAAATTACTAATGTGTTGTGGAAGATGCAAACTAGCACAAGGCCAAAAACAACTGGTCATGAACAAGATGCAGAGGGAGTCCGTGAGAGAGGACTGTGTCCGTCTTTGTTCTGCAGGTTTGTGCTGGTGACTCCAGCAGTCATGAGAGTGGAAAGTAAAGAAAACATCCTGCTGGAGGCGTTTGGACTTTCTGAGCCTGTCACTGTTTCTCTCTCAATATACGATTTCCCAGTCAAGGCAAGGCAGCTGTGGCATGGAACCATCACCCTCAACTCAGATAATAACTACAGCTTCCTCCAAGCCATCAAGGTAAATTACATTTGTTATATGTTTGTTCCATGTGATCTACTATTGATTAAGTGCAACTTGCTTGGCCACACCCCCTCATGTGGCAATTTAATACAGGTCGGAACAGTCAGTTTGTATTTAAATGACGTGTACGTAGTACTCATTGAATTTTTAGTATGACGAGCATCCATGCATCATGAAGACATGGCCATCTATCCATCTATGTTTACACAGAGATCACTTATCCTGTGCAAATCGATCTTTCTTACTACTGAGGCTGGAGTCATGAGAGACTTCTGAGATTTTGGATCAGACCTGTTAATTATATTATTTTAATGGTTTTAACTGATGAAGCCAAACCTTCTTCACAGATTAATCCGCAACTCCTGCGACCAGAAGTGAAAGAGACCAAGTATGTCCAGCTAGTCGCCCAATTTGGACACTTCCAGCAGATTAAGCATGTCAATAAAGTGTCCTTTCTGTCTGGTTACATCTTCATCCAGACGGACAAGCCCGTCTACAACCCAGGAGACACGGGTAATAACTGTCACACTGTTAAACCTTGTCTCACGCTTTCACTCATGTTTTCATGTTCACTCGTTTCCAAAATGTCATGTCTAGCTGAAATACTTACGGGCCAGAAAGAGGAAGGACATTCCACCAGCTTTAGCTTCATTACTTTTATTTTATTATATCGACACATAACACACTGTTGTTGAATTGTGGATTCTGACGGTCTTTTTTTCTCTTGTACAGTGCATTGCCGAGCTTTTATTTCTAACGCAGATTTTCAGGCTTTCAACGGCACTGTTTCTGTTGAAATCCAGGTAAAGCCTGTTCAGGTCTTCTTCTAAACCTAATATCTATCTATAGCTTGACAATGAAACTATGAGTCTGAACTACTCTAATGGGTTCCTGCTGCGTTTCTTCCAAATACCAAACATGTTAAACAGAAAAATGTTCATTGAAACCTGTAGCATTGGTGCTTTGTCTATCTACTTTTAGTTTCTTATCCAAAGATATTTTGAGGATGAAAAATTGAGAAAATAGTCCACCTTGCTCACATTCATTACACCTACGATTGTATTTCATATGCGTCTTTTCTTTCACTGCTGATGTTTTACTGGGGATGTCAGAAAAATGGAGATTAAATCTAGGGGGCTTTTCACTCTGTATGATATCTGTATAACCTGACATGATGGTTAGTTATGGGCTGCATGAGTCTACAGTCTGGGCTAGAAAGAAATCAGCCCCAGCGTTGCTTCTTCATACCATTCTGGGCCTTGTTTTTCTTATGAGCACTGGTTGTGCTGTTGTGCTCGTTTCCACAAAAATCCAAAAATATCTTCTTATATTCGAACAACAGGAAGGGCTTAACACAGCAAGCATGTTCATGTGTGAAAATTTACACAGCTTGAAGCATGTGAAAAGATGCTTAGTAAGGTTCTTATGCAGAAAACAGGGGTTTTGCAGAGTTTGTGTGGAGCAGGACCAAGGGGGGAAGACAACCTTTTCTAATGTTATAGTTTAATTATAGACAATATTTGATGGGGAAGTACCACACATTTCTTAAAATTTTGCTTGCTGCACAGTCATGGAGAAATCCATGCACTATGGATCCCTGGTCTATCGATTTTGTCACAGCAGACCCAGAGTGAGCTTTGAACTTGAACTTTTTATTTACTTGGCTCACAATCATAGCGCACTTGGCCAACAGCAAAATGAAACATCGCAGCTTTCCGGCTCACATACACGCAAAATGCTCACGCACACACACCGGAGAGAGAAAACATCATTTGGGCATTGGAAGTAAAATGCATGTAACAACCATCACCCTTTCTGCCAGAGGGTTAACATATGCAACAAAAGGTTTTTGCAAGAAACAATACCATTACATTAAGCGTCTAATAGAAACAAGTTGCCAGGCATAAAAGCTCCCAAGTGGTAAAGATCATGAGTTCAGATACTGACGACACCATAGGCATCCATAGCTGGGAGTCAAGAGAGCAAATGTGGCTGTTCTCTGAGTGGGAGTGGCGTCATACTCTCTGCCCTGTCAATCACAGCGACTAACCAATCGTGGGCATCTGAGAGCTCATGTATGTGGAAGAGGGCAGATAGTGCTTTCCAAGAATGAATTAATCTGGGGGGGTTGGGTTCCTTGTGTTTTTAAATTATAGTATTTGAATTTTGAATTTTAGTGTTTGAAGCCATAATGTGGTGGCACTAATCATCATTCTGTTTCAGAATCCTGATGGAATTACAGTCTATACCACACCGAGGAGCAAAGCACAAAATGGCGTCCACTCCAACATTTACAGACTCTCAGACATCGTCAAGTACGTATGGAGTTGTTAGATATCCTTTTTTTTTTTTTTTTTTTTTTTAGGATTTCAAATTACCCTTATACTTTTGCTATTTTACAGAGAGGGCAAGTGGAAGGTTGTTGCCAAATTTGATCACTGGAAAGAGAACACGTTTAGTGCTGATTTTGAGGTGAAAAAGTATGGTATGTATTTATATTTGTATAACATTGTCTGAGCTTGTGAAGTTT
>JAOTRR010000001.1:1594441-1606878 GCA_028570945.1 Gogo arcuatus
TATCTTAACTGTTCAAGCACCAACCACCAAAGCAAATTCCTTGTATGCGAGAACGCACTTGGCAATAAACTTGATTCTGATTCTGACACATTGTTCTGTTGCGTACTGACCTGACCTGGGGGATGGATACTGACCTGACCTGGGGGATGGATACTTATCTTCACATGTTAAACATACTGCAAATCCAGTGGTACAACTTGAAATTAAGTCCACATCACTTTCAGGTTGTAACAGGACAATATGTAGAAAAGTTCAAGGGGGTGAATACTTATGCAATGCACTGTATAATACCATATTGCAACACAATATCGGGGAGATAAACTTGACAAAACAATCAAAGATAAATGATGACTAATGATAAATGACTGGATTAAGTGTGAATTTAAACAAACACTTTATAAATCTTAGTCCTGCAACCATGATTAGGTTTGTATTTGCAATAGCATAAGCCCCTTGCATCATCCCTGCTTTCCAGGCTCAAGAGAAAAACTTAAGAAATTATTCCTTCGTAATAACATTTTAAAAAGCTTTTCTTTAGATCTAAAAACTTTATAACGTCAGAAACATACAAAAACACGACTCATTTGAGAGTTGCTCTAAGTTGATACTGTTTAAATCCCAAATTGCTCCGATTTCAAAATATAGTGCACTAGGATAGGGCGCGAAGCGCCATTACATCCTACACACACGAAGTGCACCTATGTAGTACGCATTAATCCGTTTGGCATTCAGCCTGCACTTAACGCCTTACCTGCACAACCACTCAATGTCATACAGTTTTCGTCTCTCCTTCGACTCGTATCCAGTCCAGAAATATAATAACGACACCACGTGACAGTCAAACCGGAGACATTTTCATATCTACAGGAATAGAAGTGTGTCCAAGACGTGTTGAGCCGGAGTAAAGATTTAGACACACAACACGCAGAACGACAGAATGTAGGGGCAGCCATGTTTTTACCTTACCGACGCGCCACTGCGCATGCGCTAGAACAGAGCTTTGCTTTATTTGGGTTGTATCGCCACAAGATGGCGGTGTGCGCGTGCACTGAAGTCGAAATTGTTCCGAGTTAAAAGTCTCAGGATACAATCAAGAATTTTGTCACCTGACTTAAAGATACACCTTATAGATATTTTAAGAACAAAATAAGGAAGGTGTAACCATGTTTTTAAACGTTTAAATTACATACAATCTGTGATAAAGACAGCCAATCAGGGACTTGTTACAATTGCTGAACAGCCCCTGGTCACTAATATAGTGCACTATTTTGGCCATTTTATACACATTCCTGAAAGCATAGATTGGCTCTAAGCCCTGAAATGATGACATATTCAGTATCTAGTGCACTATTTTTGGGGCCTGCCATTTTGTAGAGTGTGTAGTGATGCAAATGTGCAATGTTCCCAGTACATTCTGGAAACGTTCGGGGGGTTTTTTTGTAATTCAAACATTCTGAAAATAAATCTCGTTCTCATTTGATTTTCCGGAGAAGTTCTTCTGTGATGTTCTGGTACCTTTTCTCTGAACCTGCCCAATTGTGTTGTAAAATTCGGAGAATGTCTCAGGAACAGAACCGAGTTTGTTAACCAAAGTAGAACGTTCCCAGAAATACCCAAATGCTAACATTAGGGAAATGTCCTGTGTTTGCTAGTCTACTCTTTTAATGGCACAAAGCATTGTGATACTTAGTGTACAGATGTCCAACAGAGGGCACTATATACCCATAATACACTGTGTTGCTTTGCTTTGCGTACATCTTGTCTGAAAGACAGCAAACTCTACGACATTGCCTGTCTCCTCAGAATTCTTACAAATCTATGGAGCGGATTAATTATTTCAGGAAACCATTACCATAGTCAGATTTATGGTTTATAGTTGGCGCAAAGACTGTGTTGTTTTTTTATTTGATACAGGACAAATAGTTCAAAATCGTTTACTTCACTCACCAATTTAGTTCCCTATAGTAGTGTTCTATATAGTAACACGCTTTAAAGTTTCTAAGGAAAAGCTAGAAGCAGCTCCAGATCCAATGTAACTCTGACCAGGATGGAAGTGGTGACGTTTTTAAGAATCTTCTAGTGTGAAACCATGTTGAACCTCCAAACCGCTCCCATGCCAAACTTGGAGGAAGTCTGGTATTTTCAAGAACAGTTTTTGTTGGATTTCTCAAGAAGGAAGCTAATCGACAACTGTGAAACATAGCCGTTGTTGGCTCACGTTCTTCCAGATTTACAGTTTGCTTTGACAGACCAAGCTGTGCCGGATGTCTTCTTTCTGTGTTCTTCATTAATGTGATCTCACACTAAATTTGCGAGAATGCTTGCACACCAGGTGTAGCTATGACCGCTAAAACCCGCCCCTCAACTTAAAAAAAACAATCATTTCAAGTTTGAAAATGTGAGATGGTGTTGATGGTACAGTATTGAGACGGTATTGGCTCTCCAGGCCACATTTATCAGTCATTTACTGAAGTTGTGTGTGAATGTTTTCGAATGTTCGTAGGTTAAACGGAACAAAAAAATTCTTGCCAGATTTACAAACGTTTTGATAATGCCTTTTGATTTTTTTTCGTACTTTGGATTGCTTTCTCATTTATATGAAATGTTAATTCAATTTGTGTATGCAGTTGACACAAATAAGAGATTTAAACCTATCAAGGTTCACAGTAGTGACTCTTTATAAGTAAATTTACACAAACTCAGGAGCTTTCGTAGAATCACAATACATTTTTTTCAGAACACAGCAGTTTTTTTTTTGGTGGTGGTGGTGGGGGGTAAATACTCCTTTGAATGATTTTCGAGTAAATATGTTCATGTCCAGTTATATGATAAATGAGACCCTCTGTCTCTTCTCCAGTCGGCCCTCTGAGACCGGCTGAGTTTGGTTCCGACTGTGGACTCAAACCCGGGGCTTTCCAGTCTGCTGAGGTCTGAGGAGGTGCTGTTTTTCTAAAATCAGATTCAGGACTTTCCCAGAGTATTTCCCACTTCTTTCCAACTCCAGTCACTCTGTGTTTCCCCTGCAGCAGGAGGTCAGCCGGAGCCTCGTGTCGGTCGGTCTACCGCGCTCGGGGTGTCTCTGTGACCTGATTCGTGAGCCCGTAATAAGTGTGGCTGAATGTCATGATGAGCCTGGTTTCTGTTTGTGCGCAGTAAAAGTGTGTGTGGTGAGTTTAATGGCTCTCCACAGCGAGGAATACGGCCTTCACAGCATGTCTAAATTAAGGAGGTGTGTGTGTGGATAAAGAAGGATGTATATGAGTCTCGTTCTGTCTGTGCTCTCGTCTATCTTTCGGGTTCATCTGATCAGGTTGTGGAAAGAAAAAAAAGAGACACTGGCCAGGGAACGACTGTTTGTAGCTGCTATAAGATGATATAAAATGGAAAACAACATTGAATGTAATTATAAATGGATAAAAAGTACGACTCAGATAGGAGGGCCTAAAGTTTGAAGGCAGAAATTGTACAGTGCAAGTGATTGAGGTTTTGAATGATTGATAGATTGTGATCTTTTGAGCCGAGTGTGTTAGGATTTAGACCTCAAACCTGTCGTAGCTGATCGACTCCGTTTGTGCGTAAACTTCTTATCTGGACCTCTCCTTTAATCCGAAGTGATTGCCCGGTGGCTGAAGTGATTTAAGGATACAAAAAATGATCCATCGCTTACATTTCATGTGTATGAGCTGCACTGTGCCCTTTGACCTTTAATTAAACCAGAGCATAATGGAAAACCTCATTAAAGCTCAGAGAGGCCTCTTTGATTGTACAGCTGCTGCAGTGTGTGTTAATACCTGAAGCTGAATGAACATGCCATTATTGCAGTGGTGGAAATGGTGTATGTGTGTGTGAGAGAGAGAGAGCTGAAGGAGTTGAAAGAGTGTTTGCACACTGTGCTATTGTGACCGGGTTTTGTTTGACTCTGGGTTGGTTTACTCAGTTTCATCAGCGTCTGTCTGCTTTTCTGTTTCTCTTGGATCTACTGTATGTGTGTGTGGTGCCAGTTTCAGGAAGTTGCTGTGTGCTTTGGGCATATTTGAATATCCCACAGCGATTTGTCTACACAGTCTTTAAAAAAAAAATCAAGTTAGCTCCTGTTATGATTTACATTGCAAAAAAAATTCCCTTGGCAGAAAACTTACTGACACTGGAGACTCCTTCCATAAATCTTAAATAAACATCTTCTTACTGAAATCCTCACCATATCATATAATATTTTACCAAGTACTTTGTTTAATAATAGAATTTTTTTAAAATAATTTCTTATTAGCTGTAGATTCTTGTTTATTGTAAGAGGAAATGGAGATAACTTTCGAAACGAGAGGATGTGATTCAATTCCTTTAAAATACAGTATCACCAAAAAACCTTCTTCCAGAGACCACATGCTTTTACACACTGAATCTTCACACACATCAGGTGGTTAAAGTGTCATTTCGTGAGTTAAGTTCATGTCTATGCGTCTGTTTTGTGTGGGTGGCTGTGTTGTCCATCGTTCTCAATCTGGTTTCCATTACCTTCCTCCCCATCATAATTCCTGCCGTCTGATTGGCTCTGATCACTGCCACATGCAGGTCGCGGGGGCCGAACAGAGCAGGGTCAGGGGTCAGAGGTTAGAAGGATGTCGCCCATTTCACAGGATTGACCTCAGTTCAGAATCTGATTACAGAGATGTTTAACTCGTCAGATGTGTCCTACTCTGGAGAATATCCGTGAGGGATGACATCATGGCCTGCTCACATATGGAGCTGATCTGAGGCATTCATGTCAGTGGCTGTGGTATACATAAGTGAGCTGCGGTGAACCATTAACATGTGCAGGAGGTAAACGAACTGATTTATAGCTATTTGCTATGCTGTGAATTGAGCTGAGGAACATCTCGGACATTTCGTAGCAGGCCAAACGTTTTCTTCTAATGAAGGATGGGGAACGGGGAGCAGAATATGCACCAAAAAACTTGCAAAAAACCCCGAAAGCTAGCTAAATCTTTTAATTCTTGGTAAGCGTGGAAATGTTGATTCAGTTGATACCAAAACGCTGTTGAATTCTTGAATCTGATAGATCTGAGGGTGACACTGTCCACGATACTCTCTTTAACATTGCGAAGTCTTTCCAAGCCACTGCTATCAATTCTGAGTGTTTTCCTGGCGATATTTCTGATTCTGGTTATTCTGATCTGTGCTTTCAACAACTGTAGCCTATGATGTGGTTGCTTGCTTGAAGGATTTAATGCTTGGATATTCTTGTTTATGGACTTTGAACCCTTTCCCTTTAATAGCAGATACAGTATTTACATAAAAACTAGATAGTTATCAATCATTCCTCGTGGATAATCTTGATTTTTGGTGTAAGTTCAATTCAATTCAATTTTATTTATATAAAGCAGTGGTAAGGATAAATTTCCTGAGACAATATGAGGAAGAAACCCATCCTGAAGGAATTCTGGCCAATCTATCCCACTGAAGCATGAAGCAGCCCACAATGCTTTCTAATGAACTTAGCTGGTTCTGTTCCAAAATATGAACAAACGAGTAATTCAGGCTATCCTGCTCAGGATACGCAGTTCCCGAAGATGACCACTTCTGATACACTGATTTCAATTTTTGATTTGTGTCATGTCTGTCCTTTTTTCAATTTCATGTGCACCACCAAGAGAACACAATGCACTTAGACACTAATTGAGCAATGATTAAACATCCACCTAAGCTCACATTGCAGACAAATTCAATGGAAAATGTAGAAGAGAGACTTTTTAAAAATTTCCCACTGCTGGGTGGAGTGCATGGGTGGATTTGATTTATTAACAATCACCAGAGGTTTTTTTTTCCTTTTTTTCCCCCCTTGTTCCCGAGTAGACCCATGGCGTCTGTCTTAAACAGATTGGATCAGACCCAGGTGTGTGTTGGGTCAAGTTCTGGAGGAGTGTACGATTGCAGACCATGACTGAAGCCCACTGAACTTTGATCACACGCATCGGAGCGATCCAACATCGTTCTTTCTGTTAAGTGCTCTGTTTGTGTGGCAGGATTACAAAAGATGGAAAGATATTTGATAGCATTAACCTGCGAAATTCAATTTAAAACCATTTGGCAAAGTGTTGGATCTGGATCTGATCTGCAGATGCATTAAGAATAATTTTTGTGGCCTTCTTTTTTGAGAACCACGCTAATCTGCCAGGAGGGGGGAAAAAAGGGAAGAATGCCTCCTAAAATCAAAACCAATAGCATTCTGGATAGCCTGACATGGCCTTTCTAGGCCTGTTATTTGGGCTCATTGAAAACGTGTAATTACGTTCAGACACAGCCGCGCAGGGGTCAAAGCCAGGACCGTAATTACACCGGGGGGTAAAATTAGCTGCTCTTTGTGCTGCCTGGTTAGTCTCAGTTTAAGGTGACATGCGGTAAATCATCCCGTGTGAACCTTTGGTAGTTTTTCCTTATTCTCTCATACTTTTTTATATTGCTTCAAAAGCTCAGATATACAATTATAGATATTTATACAGAATTATTTGTATTAGAGAGAAAGTTGTAGCTTTGGAAATCTATCCAGAAGAGGAAGTGAGAGAGCTAGACAGACTAAAGGACTAAAGCTCCGCTGCATCACTCACTTGAACAGATGAAGGGAGAGCTAAATCCCACTGCACCACTAGCAGCAGCTAGAACAGCATCGTGGATTGTAATAATCCATGATGTCATCATAACTTTTCCCATATAAAGGCCAAATGGTATGGAGCTCTAAATCTTCTCTGAAATGCAAAGGCAGCACTGAGAAAACACAAAGCAAGATCTCACTCTTTACTGCGCCCTGATCCCAGGTCTATTTGTTACAGAATCCCTTAAATCCCAGTACAGGAATGAAGTACAAACCACACAGCAGCGCCATTCCCACTATCCCGAGCAGCATCTGATACTTTAATACCTGTTTACGCAGCTTTAGTTTGCCTGTGAGAGAATGCTCTGAATGGTGTGGTGTGTAAATACCCAGCTGGCGTGCAAGTTTTCAGGCAGAAAGAGAGAGTGGCAGTCATGATAGAAGGTTCTCAGGACAAAAAGATTTGTTTTAATACTGCTGAGCAACGTTTAAAGCCCAGAACAGTATGTGTTTTACATGCAAAACGGATTGCAAAGACATAGTCTGTGTTAAATTATGCTTTACCTCATTGACCAGGTCTACTGAGAAGATGTGCTGGGAATAAGATTAACTGTTATGAAAAAGTAAAAAAAAGAAAAAAAAAGTACTGTTTAAAAATGGTTAATGATAGCAATTTAACCAAAAGGGAATTGTATTTTGCATTTCTACATTCTTGTCATTTGTAGTATGCAGATGACATCATTGTTTTTTTTTTAATTTACTGTCTTTCCATGCATTTCTGCCTATCTTTTGTATTACAGTGTGAATTAGCTAGCTAGAAAGTTCCATGCTTTATCGTTCAGAATTTGTTATCTAGCTAAGAGTACTTTTTTTTCAGTATGAGCTAAAAATCAGGCGTGGCATTACTACAAGTATCTTTAGTAAAAACACAAAGAAGCAAACTTTCACTTACTGACACATTCAAACATACCTTAGCATATTAATACTTGATTCTGTCGTTAAATACAGCGAATTACAACCGTGAACTTTATCAGATGAAGTTAGAATACAACAGATTTCTGTCTGAATATCAAATGGTGTTCTACAAGGGTGAATGAGAAGCTTATATTGGGATTTGATGCCACTTGAAGATGGAGGATTTTAACTGTAATTACCTCCACTAAGGAGGCTTCTCTGACTGTAAGCAGGATTGCGCAAAACCTCCTGACTCGATTTCCATGAAACTTGGTGGAAGGGTGTAGCATGGGCCAAGGAAGAACCCATCAAATTTTGGAGCGGATCTGAATCACAGGGCGGAATTTATCCATGAATTAATTTCACTTTCACGAATGTTCAGCGATTCGGCATTTGGCCTTGGCAGAAGTCAAGTTAACAATGTCATACATCTTAAAATCCAGTAGATGGCAGTCAAGTTCAATACTGACAAAACATAGCCAGTGTAGAAAAACTATGACTCCATATCACAATCCACATTCACTGGTACCAGAAATCCTCTGGGATACACATGCAGGCTAGTTGCTTAAACATAATACAGAAAGCAGTCGTCATGGAGCACTCAGGGACTCGGGGTTTCAAAATATGCCTTAATGTGAAACAAACAGGTGGTTGCAGATTTGCATATCATAGAAGAGTCGACTATTGTCCTTGGCGAAGATCTGCTCTCTCTGAGTGTCATTCTAGTTTAGCTAAGTAATGGCAAGAAACGAAACTTCATTACTGAATTTGAAACTGTTTGATAAAGTTGTGATGTTATCTCTTAAATCTCGGGGATGTACTTCTGGTATTTTTCACTCAGTGGTGAAATTAGTGACAAAACGGAGGATCAATGTTAATTGATCTTACAGTTAACTTACTTTTGTAAATGTATGGCTAACAAATGCAAGCTAAAACAATATATGCGTTATCTTTCAGGATGCGTTCAAGACAAGATGCAGGATGTGTTATGTTCGTGCCAGATAACTTTCAATTTGGTAAACATTCCTCATGTGAAACGACATCAATTTCAGTACGTACACAGTCTACTCTTTCGTAGACTGTCCCTGACCTCCATGCCCTGCTGTGGTAAGGGATTTAGGATGCTGCTGTGTTCCCAACAGAGTTGCACTTGTCTCGGTCGAAAGGGTCAGAACCCCTATGGGAACCCGTCCATGCTGGGTGTTTATGGCACCGAGAGATAAACTGGAAACAGTGACCTTGTCTCCATCTATAGGCATATTTCCAATCTGTTTGGCAAATTGTAAGTGGATTTCTGAAAAGTTCACAAATTCAAGCTAGCCGTTACAGACACCCATGATTGCCTAGTGTCACTGTGATTGACAGGGGAGAAAGTGATGACGTCCCTCCCACCCACCCAGAAAGCGCTCTCTCTCTCTTTCTTGCTAATTGTTAGGATTAGGAGTATAGGCCCTTATGTTTATGTGATATGAACTCTCTGTCACACGTGCACACATCCATCAGAGCCAATTAGGGCACTGAAAACATCTCCGCCTAAACTATGACCTCACTGCTTTTTTACTTGAATGACTGATGAGGAGAAAGAATAACAGTTTGAGTCAGAGCCATTTATCTAGTGCGCACTGCAGCTACATTTCAGTCAACGTGACAACCACACACACTTTAACTGCCTCGATGCGGAGCGCGTGACAAAACGAGCTGCTGAGTTTTTGACGAGCTCAGTCCACACACCATCACTCAAACGTGGAGAGGGAAAATCGAACGGAGTGTGTCGCAAGAGCACGCGAGTTTTCTTTAAGCCCTTAGGGAGCAAGGCAGGGCCAAGAAACATCAGTGAGGTCATTAATACCAAGAGTTGATTAATGAACCATCATGGAACCAGAAGCTACATTTTCTATTCAAACCAATAATAACAAGACCAAAAAAATGTTATTGTCCCATAGCTGATGCTTCATTTCTGCTCTAGAGTGAGAGGAGGAGATGGATATAGACAGTCCAGCTTATCATGGACAATTTGTCTTATCATGAAAATTATTTTTTAATTATGGAGTGTATGTACTGTATGTGATATTGATGAGGCACAGAAGCACCTACAGCTTTTTCGAATATGCAACAAAATAAAAAGAGCCAATCCTATAGGTTCCGTTGGAAACCCAGTGTCACATGACCTGCATTTGCTTACTGGAACATGATTGGCTGTTATATTTTATGACGCAATAACACTGCTAATTCAGCTTTCAGAGATTTCCAATCAGCTGTCCTTATTAACGCTGTGGCTTAATAAAGCGTGGTGTCATTGTGGCAGTGAGTCAAATAACATTTCCGAGGGTGACTTTATAGTGGAAACATTATAAATATTAATTCATTGTACGGTTACTTCATCAATAAACACATTTGCAGCTCAGATAAACCTCTGAGGTCCAACAGCAGGGCGAGTAATCAAAAGAAGTCTCCAGCTGAATACATGACTTCAGTGTGGGTGGGTTTTAGCGTGGGATGGTGTACTAGTCTCACATGCGCATGCATTAATGAAGCCCAGATAACTCCCAAAGTGTCTCTACGTGGATCAGCCCCAGAACTTTACTACTGATTATAACATCACTTCTTATTTCCTTCAGTGTGTGTGTGTGTGTGTGTGTGTGTGTGTGTGTGTGTGTGTTTCCTATTCTTTCTCTACTGAGCTATTCTGTTGTTATTCATTATTAACAAGACCGGTAGACTGTGAGACACAGAGCCGCCGTTGTCTCTCTCACTGCTTGAACTGGTAAAGTTCCAACATGTTCTAAACCGAGGACAGTGTGTGCCGAGCCATCTGTTTTGGGGAAAAATACCTGTTCCAGATGTTAATTAAAAGTTGTTGTTTTAAATATTTTACCTCTGATGAAGAAAGACTTCATTTTCTGGTTTCTGTTTAATAAAACTGAATCTGAAAGCTGCTAATACCTCAAAAAATACCTCAGAAATGCAAGCTAAACACAATCTTATTGTTTAGCATCTAGTATATAGTGTTTTCTTGATTTTTCTTTTTTTAAAGTGCCTGTTATAATGACGCTGTTGATCACAGAAAGCCAGATCCAGCCAGTCTGTCTGGTATCATAGCATAACATTAAGTAGCTAGCAAACAACATTCTTAGCGAGCTAGCTGGCTACTTTTAACTTCACTCTTAATATAAGTATCAGTGAAAAGTTACCTAGTGTTGTTATCTAGATACTTTGTAGTTGTGTCACTAAAATAAGAAGTCTAGCTAAATGCTAGCTAGCTAGCTAGCTGACGAGAGAAGTGCACTAGTGTGCTAGCTAACATCCTGTGTTAGTTAGCTAGTAGCTAGTTAGACAGAAACAGTTTATCTATTCATGACAGTATACAAATATGTGTTTGAGGGAATAGAAGTAGAAAAATTAAAGTAGGAGGATAAGTTATAAGATTGTGTAGGAGCAGAGCTAGACCCCACGGACATTTTCTTAAACTGTTCGAAGCTGTTTGAGTAAAATCAGTGATTGACAATGAGGAGAGAATGAAGCCAGGAGGCAGATGATGTGCTTCACATACTTTTAACATGACTAGTGTGTCATGACTAAACTGGCAGATTCAGTGATGAGTAATGTCCTAAAGATGAAATGTAGTACGCTGGAGACTTTTTCACTCAGGATTTTTTTCCTTAAGCATATTTTCTGTAACACTGTCACCAAGATATTATCATTGCTTCGTGATTTAAACCATGACAATTCAAAGACTAAGGGATTGTCAAAGCTTAGCCTATAAATATGCCAGTTCTAACAGAAAGTATCTCGTCTCATCTCACATTTTCAATTTTTACACTTTATATATAAGAATATATCCTGTGTTATTTTCCTCTACAAGATTTAGGATCCCAGTGGAGATTGTAAGGCACACATTTCCTTTACTATTCATTTATATTGCTCTAAACATAGATCATTCATCACTCATCATCTTCAGTAAACAGTCAGGGTCATGGTAGATCCAGAGTCTGTACCGGGAATACTGGGAGTGTGCGGAAATCCACTCTGGATGAGACAACAGTCTATCACAGGGCACCATGCACACACATACAGTATTCACACACTTCTTCACAACTAGGGGCAATTTAGAGTCACCAGTCCACTTTCAGCATGTTTTTGCAAGATGTAAGGATGACCGGAGAACCAGGAGGAAACCATATGGAGAGAAGATGTATAGAGATTCCAAACAGACAGTAACCTGAGGTCAAGATTGAACTGGGAGTTGTAAGGTGGCAAGACTTCATAAATTCCCAATCATTCCCAATTTATGAAGTATAGGACGTCTATGATGTTTTTATTGGTTTGGTTTAATTGTTTTCTCAAATCCACAAATTTAAATTGTAGCCTTTAAGGAAAATATATATTTAGACCCAAGTTAAGTATAAAATACTATTTTGTGACACATTGTTGCATGAGGCCTTTGAACTTTGAGTTCATTTGTTTGATTTGATGAACGCTTACTTCCCGATAGATAGTAACATGGAATAAGAGGATAGTGTTGTCTCTAGGATAAAAAGTATTAAGTTCAGCCTACATGAAGGTAGAATGAAGTTTTCTCATATGATGAAATGTTTAATTTATGGAAAACATTTACGGAAGGAGTTACCAGTTTCAGCACTTTGTAACAGTCAGAGGTAAAGCTATAACTTCAGGTTTTCCACCATTGGAAAGTCTTCAGGACAAATCAGTTCGGGATGTTGTAGAAAAATAATCAACTTCTGGGTAATGGTTACCTCAGTAACTCCGTTTTGTGTCGAGCCACATCATACTGTCACTGATTATTTTCCTATACCAGAACTATACCCCTCTTATAAAAGTATTAGAAGAAGAACCAAGGCCTTTATTTTTGTCACATGTACTCTCGCACAGTGAAATT
>JAOTRR010000001.1:1631920-1643073 GCA_028570945.1 Gogo arcuatus
TCTTTCTTTCTTTCTTTCTTTCTTTCTTTCTTTCTTTCTTTCTTTCTTTCCACCTCCCTTCTTTTCTCTTTCCCTCTCGAGCTGTGTGGACTGGCTGCATATGGAGTTTGGGAGGCTGCTAGTTAGCCGTATATCTGCCAGCACTGTTCTTTGTAGGGGACACAACGTAAGCTATTATCAAACCCAACCATCAGTTTCCACTTGAGTTTCACCCCCCCTGTTCTTCCGTCTCCCACTCTTGCCCCCACGCTGTAACTCCAAATAACCCTGCTCTCCTTTTATTAACACCAGGTTTCACTAAATAAATAAATCCGAATTTTGCTTACGTGTTTCTCCCTCTCCCTTTACACTCCTCCCAAAACCCCAGTAGTCTTCATATATCCTGCAAATGGGAACTAGCTTATGATGTTCATTCTGAACTTTCAGATGCTTTTTTTATGAGTTCTATTGAAGTGACGAGTAATGTTGCCTGAAATGACACATGTTGTCATCACATGGGTGAACATGTGGCTTGTCAGAAGATATGAGGACTCCAGTGTTGGCACACCATCTGAAGAACAGGAAGTTTTATTGTCTTTCTTTTAGTCATTATGTAATTGGACTCGGAAGTGGGAAGTCTGTGCTTGGAATTAACTCTTTTTACCAGGGGCCAATAAATGGAGTTTTCCACCTGTTTTGGGGAGCCCATATTAGACATTGAGTTTATCTCTGATGTCACACTCTATAGTAGTGGTTAATGGCTTATATGCAAGTAGACACTCATTGCTTTAAGAATGTGCAATATTTCATGATTAGCCTACTAGGTTTAAGTCTTAAAATTTGATTGTGGCAGTTGTACACAGTGTTTTACTATCACAAAGCTTTAGTTGTTCTGTCTGTTTTATCTCTGTACCAATGTTATTGTGGAGAGATGTGAATTGTTGCCCAGCAGGAGCTCACACCTCTCCCCTTTCCCATCACCCTGCTCATCAGCAGCTAAACACAGAGTCACGATACTCCACACACAGGAACCCAACAGTGTCCTGAATAAACTTATAGCAGACTTGTGGCGATAAAGTAATTCATTTGTTTATATTGACTGAAAATGCCTGATAAGTCAATTTCGAATGCTAGTGTACTGTGAGAAAGGGTTAAACGACAAAGTAAAAAAAACAACAACCATAAACACCTCCTTGAAGGGTTGTGATACCAGTTTATCTTACATGATGTATTTACCTTCTCAGAACACTGAACTGTATGGTTGGTGTTACAGATTTAACCAACTAATGTGTCTAAATGTTGATTACGAGCTTCAGTTAAACATACAAATATGAACGACAGGGTGGTGTGGTGCCTTACCATCCAAGTTGATTATTTTCCTATAATAGCATGTCCAAATTTATCTTAGTCCTCTTATACCACAAACAAGTGAAAAAATTTTAATTTGTTAAAAACCTCAGAATATTTTTTATCCATGTGTAGCTATATTTAATGTCTCTCAGCAAGTTACTTCCTGTTATCACTTATCTTATCATATAGCAGCTATAAAAAGCCGTTCCTTCATTAGCCTCTCTTTATTTCTCTTTCTTGAAGGTAATAAAACAAAAAATAAAATGTTAACTTATCAAGTTACAAAGGCTGACACTGGAGACTCCTTCCATAAATGTTATATAAACATCACCATATCAATGAAAAATTATGAAATTTTCTTTGCTCCAAAAAAACAAAACAAAACATTTTTAATCCAAACAAGTTGTTCAAAGTGTGCCACTTAAAAAAATGGATTGAATAAAAAGTTTTGAGTAGAAAGATAATACAATTTAAGTTGCTTGATAAAACATATCCTAAGCAGATTTTATGGACTTAATAATGTTGATCTAATATAAGGACACCTAAATGTTTTGCATAGGAATATTAGAGACGGTACTGTATTAGAAAGAAACTAGTGTAATTAAACATGCTAGTTAACTTAAGCATGCTAGTATTATTCAAAACAAACTGTACGTATAGTGAGTAGTATTCTTGTCGCCAAGTTGTAAACGTCTAGCATACGTAAAGGATTTTTTGTAAAAAATTTCACTGCAGTTCCACACATTCTTGGGAAGTAGCTTTGCAGTTTCAGCAGTATGTTGAAATGTAAAATATAAAGGCTTCAGATTTACAGTTGATCCTCAAGCTGGAAAAACTTCCACCATTATCACATAGAACAGACCTCTTCATACTCAAGTTTTGGCACGGCCAAGTTTTGAGATACCATATAGTAGTAAAACATCAAGATGTCAGCTACGCAAGTTGGTATTAATGATGATCCTTTGACCCTTGGAGAAAAACCATATGGTTCGCCTCAGTTTCAATCCACTGTGGCTTCAGCATATTGTATTACTAACCACGAAATCGACACTGTCACCTATTAAACATTCCAACATTGTAAATCGGTGTCTTGCACAAAAAGGTGTGATATAATATGTGTATTGATTTCGCATTCATTTTGATTAGCGTACAAGAGAAATGAAGACGGTATTACAGTATAAGCTCCAAACAAACTCCAAACATCTTGGCTAACTAGTATGAAATGTTACTGACATGGAGGAAGGAATAATAATAATAATAATAATTTACACCGCACTGCAATATAGGCTGGAAGACCTTCCAACTCAACTCTTGGAGTTTAACCCAAAGTGCTGTTGGATTCTCCATTCTGATTGGTCAGAAGGTGTTGATCAGTTCGTTCATTCATTCCAATCACAGGTTTATATTAAAGCGCTTGTTAGAACAAGTACTTTCTATAGTAACTTCAAACTGACTTGTATGGCGGACGCTCAATATAAACAGTTTGGAAAAAAATGTATAATCACTCATATGGTGAAGGAGACATTTATTTATTTAGCATTTTTTCAAAGGAGTCTCCAGTGTCAGCGCTTTGTAAAAGGCAGCGGTAACGCTGTAACTTTAAGTTTGTATCTTCCCTCAGTATCTTATTACCTTCAAAAGACGGGGGGACAATTTAACATAAGTGGAACTAACAGGAACTAACTTGTTTCATGGACATTCCACAACATTTAATGTAACTATAAACGGATAAAAAATTAAGCGTTGTGCTTTACCTTTTTTTTTTTTACATCAATTTATTATTCATTGGCAAATTGCTGTGGTGTATAATGGAATGCTGATAGTTTTCCTACAGTGTCACACCTTCAAGTGTTCAAGTGTGTTATTCCTGACATAATATTACAATACAAAGGAATACACTGAGGCACATTCCTCTTATGGCGATGTGTAATATTTAAGGACTGCAAACCTCAAACCTCACTGGAGCTGTTTTTAAATTTGCATTACTCAGTAAAAAGTAAAAAAAAAATCACTGAGACTATGTTGCTGTGTGTCTGTTTGTGTGTGTGTATTTAAACGATGCTTAGTTTAAATCATCATGTTACAATATGGCCTAATATCTTTCCACAAATTGACCTTAATTCAGCCATTTATTCAGTAAAATAGACACTAATGGATCCAAGCCCTGCCACAGCACTCATGGCAGCAGGGAGAAGAGAGAGAAAAGGAGAGAAACAACATGGGAGTGTATGAATGGCAAGCAGGAGACTGTGAGTCATACGATAATGATCAGCCTTAAAGCAGAACACCCAAACTTGCTAATGTCACTAATGATGAATAAATGTTAAGGCCATTATCCAGTATGTGGGAGCTGTGTTTCTTGGTTCGGAGTGAAGGTTAAAGGAAAAGTCCGACCAATAATCACACTGAATCAAAGGTCACTTTGGTAGCTGCTTCATTAGCTTTGTTTTTTTTTTCTTTTCTTTGTTTTACTGCATTGTTTAGTTAAACATTAGGTAAAACCTTGCTCCTTTCCTACCAGAACTAATTCTAAAACTAAAATGGACTGAGATCAGCTCTACATTGCACAATATTTGATTCCTTCCTCTTCATGTAATAAGGACAAGAAAAACAAAGGTCTGATGCCAGATAAACTTTCTTCCTCTAATACTACTGACTCATAGTCTGGCTCAGCAGGAATTAGTTTTTGTTTTTGCCACATGATTTGTGAAAGGAAACAACACAGTGCTACGGTTTTGCAGCTTAAACACCAATCCACATCCGAGCAAATGATTACAGCAAGCAAGAACGCAGACCAGAGGGCTATTTTTGCATTTGTATTTTTTCAAAAGATGTCTTTTTTTTTTTTAAAACACAAGTGTTTTTACAGTTGAGAGAGAGAGAGAGAGAGAGACAAGGCTTGGTTTTGCTTACACAAAACACTACCGAAAGAAATAATAAACTTAAACAGGGAACTTGAAAAAGCTTTGCAAATGTTTCAAATAGTTTCGGTCCCTTGCGCTGTGTGAAGCGGCTCCTCTTTCCAGTTTAAATGTTTGGACGTGCCGGGTGCCGGGTGCCGGGGCCATCTGCGCAGACTGGGAGGTACTTGTGTAACAAGCAGGAGTGAAGAACACTCAAATCAATGGACTCCAGAGCTGAAAACGCTTTTTCCATCTACTCAGATTGATGTTTTAAATTGGTGTGCTGTTACTTATTAAGAAAATCTTGGCTGTATTTCCAGAGAAGAAAGGATTAAGTATAATGATGGATTTGTGATGTTCACAATTTCAGTAGGGGAAAAAAAAAGGAAAACTCCACCCTGAAACACATGAAATATGTTTGTTATTACTATATATTCACTGTGTATTTAATGATTCTGGTGCTAATTAGTTGGCTAGTGCTGTACTTTTGCTCATTCCTGTGAGACGTTAGTGGTTGCGTGATGCACTTTAGTCAACGGGGGACGTTAAGGCAAAGGTTTCACCGCTAGTTTCTAAAAACAAACAAGCAAGAGCTACTTTTCTCACTCACCATTTTTCAGCATCAAATTAATTGAAAGTGAAAAGTAGAATTAATGGAAACACCAAACGCTGGGCTCAAAGCTCCAGAATGCAATGTAGCTATACGACTCAGCTCGGCTAGTTAGCGGTCTACGAGATGACAAGTGCGATTGCGCTGATGGTGGTATTAGCAAGTTGAAGCTTTGGAAGCTGATTTGTTTGAGCGGAGATGAGGAGCTGCGAGAGCTGGACAGAGGACTTAAGGACTTAAGCGCCATTGCATTACTCATTTTAGGTGGAGATGAGGTGAGGGCTAAAATCCTTGTGATCCCTCTGCATCACTATTAGCAGGCAGAACAGCATTGTGGGTAATGTAGGAAACCAAAGTTAACCAAAGTAAAAGTAAAACCAACATGTCTGAAACAAGTAAACTAAAAAAAGGCAAGTTCTTCAGAGCGGTTCATGGTGGATTTTTCCTTGATGTGTTAGAAATTTCAGCTCCAGACAGACCATGTATAAACAACATTCACTTGGCTTTGAACCTTTTCACATTCTGCTGGCAGCAAAGCTCACACATACACATACACACTTCTAATTTCAAGCAACATGGCCAAATTTGCTCCAAGACTCCAAGTTCCCTTTAGGTCTTGGTGTGTGATTGTGTAGCGTGTTTGAAGTTACTACAAAAAGAGTACCATCTCAGTACTTCCGAGTGTCTCAATACTTCAATTGCTGGGTAGTTGGAGCTTTTAGAATAATAATTTTAAAAAACTGTCATTATTCTCGTGAAATGGTTCTTCATAAGGCAGTGAGCTTAAATGAAGCCACGTAAATGAGGCTGTTAAGTCTGGTCATCATGCAACAGCTGATTGATAAAGTACCAAACGATAAGCGATACACTGCAATAGTATAAAAGAGAATGCCACTGTTATCTACAATTTGTCAGCTTTTCAGGTGCTCCTGATTACAAAGCAAATGATAAAACATACAGGCTCCGGTAACCATGTCTGCAGCTTTGAGATATAAAATGTTAGAAAAATAAAATATCAGCTCAAAAACAGACAATATTCACATGTACAGCACAAACTATGCACAAGGGTAAACAGTCCCTTCATGAGTTTTCATTCACAGCAAATCTTGAAAAATATTTGTGGGCCAAGGAAGGAAGTGTTTTTGAAGCTGCAGCATGAAGGAATGATGGCTGAACAACCTGTCCATGTTCTCTAATTCAGCCCTTCTGAACACAAATTGGAAGTTCTAATCAGTGCATCATTTTTTTTTTCAGAAGAGCAGGCACAGCCGCAGACCTCAAACTCATGTCAGTGCATGTCGTTCGAAAGGAAAAAAGATTTCCTCAGAATGTCCTTTTCGATGAGCAGTCAATCCTGTTTTTCATCATCATATTTCAAAATGGTATACTCTGGTCTGGGACCTGCGTACCATGGCAAGCTCTCGGAGATGCACAAATCCTATCAGGTGGAGAGAAAAAACTGCAGTCTAAATGCAGATATGTTAAAGTTCTTTCAGATTTGCGCTCTGGTCACACTGGTTATGTCTCTGTCTAACACCAGCGTAGCTCTGTGCACACTTTGTCCTTTCGAATTTATTAGAGAACAGTGCAGTTGAAGCCAGACATGCAAAAAGGCACTTTCAGCAACAAATAATACCTCATTTGGCAATTGCACT
The DNA here is from genome assembly GCA_028570945.1 of Gogo arcuatus. NCBI lineage: Eukaryota > Metazoa > Chordata > Actinopteri > Siluriformes > Anchariidae > Gogo > Gogo arcuatus. The sequence continues at coordinate 1,638,418 of JAOTRR010000001.1, forward strand.
TTGTTAAAATGACTTTTGTCAAAGTATTTAAACACTCAAACCATGCGACTGCACTGTGTTTGCACTTGACCCGCCTGCAGGGGTTATTAGAGTGCACCTCTCTCTAGGAGCTGGAAGTCTGAGCGGCACTAAATGTATGAAGGTATCCTCTGATCTGTGTTGTTGTTGGATGCAAATTGTTCTTGGATCAATGGGACCTCATAGTCCATGCCGTTCTGAGATGCTGGTGGGTAAGGCAAGATCTCAGCCTGTTTCTGGGGTGATGTTCCATTCTCCAAACCCATCTTCACACCTTCTAACTCAAAAGGGGTTGGTTCACCTAGATCCATATCTGTGGGTGTTTTCGCTCTTTTTCTCCGTAAAACCACCACCACTGCTGCAACTATGGCCACTGCCATCACCACAGCTACCGCTACCAATATGGGTACAGGAATGGAGAAAGGTTCAGGTCTGTTCACAGTGGGTTGCTGAGGGACTACAGCAGTACGAGCATCCATGCAGGAGCTGACAGCTTCGTCTACAGGCTCATCCAATGGACTGGCACAAACCGAATATGTGCAGTTGGGCTGTAGCCCTCTCAGTGTGTACTCTGGGTATGTGGCAGGTACATTGAGTTGGAGCGGTCTGCGGTCAGGACCAGACAGGTTGCGATAAGTCAGACGAATTCCACGGATGTTGGGTCGGGACTCAATGTACCGGTGCAGGTCCAGTGAAATTGAGGTGCTGGTTACATGATGGAAGCTAATCATGTCTGGTTTTATTGAAGGAACTGTCACCACAGCAACTCTCGGGGACAATGGCGGAGGTTGGGACTCATCCTGGTTTTCACAGTACATCCCCGATGTACCCAGAGGACACAGGCAATTTACTTGCCCCCTCTGGTCGAACTTGCATGTACCACCATTCAGGCAGATGTTTGGAGGGCACGTGTGCTCCTCATGTTCCTCGCTACTTCTGGTAGAGGCAGAGGCCTCAGAGGGCACATGCTGGTCGTGCTCAACTGGTAACCCCTCACTGGGGACAAACAGAGGGACATTAATTGTGATATGTGGAGCAGTGGTGGGGTCTGGAGTTTTATGCATGCTGCTGCTAGTAAGTATCTCAGACAGTTCAGTGATGGTGGTAGGGCAGCCAAAGTCTTTGTGTTCCAGCTCAGAAAGCATCCTGCCTGCATTTATGAGAGGGAAGTGGCAGCGTGTCTCCTCAGTCCGTCCAAGATTCACTTTTGCATTCTTCATCCAGTTGAGAAACCAGGACAGTGAACAAACACAGTTGAAAGGGTTCTGTGCAGCTGTTAGTTGATGTAGCTTAGGAAACACCTGGAAAAAGTCCACTGGGAATCCCTGCAGGTTCAAGTTACTCAGATCCAGCTCTTGCAATCCTACCAGGTTCTTAAAGTCCTTCTGACGAAGAGGGCCCAGAGGGTTACCTGCTAAGTTAAGGCAAGTTAGCCCTTTTGCAGATATTAATGCAGGTGGCATTCCTACTAGCTTGTTCTGAGATACATCTATATCATGAAGATTTCCCAGGCTCCTCAGTAATCCTTCATCCAAAGTGGTCAGCCCCAGTCCAGCCAACTTTAGTGACTCTAAATGTGGCGTCTGTAGGTCAGCAGGTCCAGGTGCAGGAATACTGTTGAAGCTGAGGTCAAGCAACAGCAGTCTGGGAAGATGCAGAGCAGGAAGTACACTGATCTGGTTTCTCTGAAGCTTCAACTCCAACAGGTGCTCCAATCCCTTAAATGCAGCTGGGTGAATGCTCTGGATGAGATTGTTGTGGATATACAACCTCTCTAGATTGACCAACCCATTAAAGCTGTCTTTAGAGATTTGAGTAATTTTGTTTGCAGAGAGGTCGAGGTTGCGCAGGGCGGTAAGAGAGCCAAAAACCCTGTCAGGAATCACTGATAGTTCGTTCTGGCTAAGGTCCAGCAGTTCCAGATCAACAAGACCAAGGAAGTCCTGCTCTTGCAGGAAGTTAATTCCATTCTGAAACACATACAGTTTGTGTGTGGAGGCAGGAAGGTTGAGGGGCATGGTGGAAGCACGTCGCTGTATGCAGAAGATGGAACCTGTGTCCTGGCAGCTGCAGTGCTGGGGACATGCGCTGCAGAATGACACTGGTAGTAACAGCAGGGGGAGCAGTACAAGTTGCCATATTTGGACCCACAGCTGCATCGTCACAACACCACTGTCCTGCAAAATGAACAAAATGAAAAACCTGTGAGTTCTAGCTGTCATCAGAGAAGAACTAAACCAAGAGAACAGATATTTAATGTTTATGAGAGATATTTGATATTCGTGGCATCGATATACTGCAACCGACACTGCCTTGTGGTCTGACTGAGAAGATTGTGGACATGCCTCCTTATTTTTCTTCACGATTTGTCGGAGGCAGTGCTCTTCTAGCACTCTCGACATGCCCAGAGTAACACACATTGTCTCATCGATTCCACTGTTTGTTTACACAAGTCAACAGTCAGGGCTTAGATTTGTGGCACTGAAAGAGGATTCAAAGTGGCCCACCCACTGTCTCACCCTCAACAAACATGTAACTAGGCTTCATAATGACAGGAGAGACACGGCTAAATAAACCTAGTTGGGATGGTCGGATGTCATTCTACCTCCACAGAAATACGACCTGCACTCAACTATATATGCATGTCCATGTACACACAAGGCTATAAGAGAGTATAGTCTAGTGCTGTTTTTTTCTCCACTGATATGACTAATGAAAGAATCCATGATGAGCTCATCATTTGGAGTGCAACAATAAATCAGTTTTGACTTGTGTGGCCAAATTTGAAGAGCAAAAACCAAGTGTCTGTTTTCCATTGAAATCTCTTAAACTGCTGTAAACTGAATCTACCATCCAAGGCCAAGACTTTGCTGCTCTTGGATTATGGGTAAAATATTTTACGTTTAATTCTGATACCTGTATCTCTTACTAAGCACATCATGGTTACTCACGGTCGTTTCTGACGCTTCATATATATGGACCTAGGCACAGCCAAAATGAAGACCTTCATCTTTGTGGATGCTGAAGTACACTTATTCCTCAATGTTGCTTCTCACACGACTTCTCAAATTGCTCTTTTCTGAACTCTGTCATCCACTGTGTATTGTTTTGTTGTTATCAGACTGGCTGATGTTAACGTCCTTGCAGTGTTACACTTATTTCCAGATAGTCTTTAACAGTCGAGTATCAGCTATGGCCTTTAGCAACTTCATGGAAAAGTCTGACATTAAGAGGGGAAGTGTGTGTGTGTGTGTGTGTGTGTGTGTGTGTGTGTTTTCCAAATGGGATGGGAAATGTCACCCTTTTCTGGCTGTTTATTCAGCTGAAATGAATCACATTTCAAAACATATATCTTTGACGTTTTCATGCATTTGCGTATGCCTTTTAGTCCAGCATTAGCCTGACATGTAGGGACTTAAGTTCCAAATGGTAATCTCTCTGTGTCTTTCTCTCATTCCTTTGTTCTGAGACACATTTTTCAGTGTTTCTGACCCACCCAGAGCACTGATATTTGACAAGCAGGCCATGGGCCAAGTCTGCCTCCACAGTGCAAACTGGCAGCGAGACAGGAACTAAACCTGCTTCAATAACACGCTTAAGCCACCATCTACGTCTCTGCCTTTCGCTCGCTCTCTCTTCTCTCTTTTCCTTCTTCTCTCATAAAGCAAAATCCCACTGGCACAGCAGGAATTTTGCAATAACACTAAAAATCCGTCTTCGGCAGGAAGGAGAAACAGGGCCCTCTGGGTAAAGCAGGGACCTCTCTCTCTCTCTCTCTCTCTCTCTCTCTCTTTGTCCCTCCACCCTGTACACCAAACTATTGCCATTTTCATAAGCAGCTGTTCTTAATATGTTGCAAAAGACCACGTTATTTCTGTCGATAAGCCTGCAGATTAGTTTTAATTCCCAAACAAATGAATCATGGATACCTGGATACATAAGCAACATCTCAATCGCTCCACTCTTTAGTGTGAGATGACAATGGTGCAGGTTCTCCCAAATGGCCCCATGGACGACATCACTACCTAGCCTGTAGTTAATTATAATCCCTATGCATCTCTCTGTAGCCTTGCCTTAAATGCACTTGTATACACATAAAGGTTTAATCAGGCTCTGTTCTCGAGGCATTCCAACAATGCAGCACACCTTCGATGGCATGCTGCAATGTTCTCAGGAATGAATCTGGCTTTTACTAAGGCATCACTATTTGGCCTTGTAAGGCAGCATCCTGAGAGACCAGGCTCTTCCTGGTAGAGTTTGGACTGAACCTTCTGTTGTGTTTCAGAGGCTGGATAATCTCCTTCATGGCACGAATGAACACAACCAATAAAACATCTGCGGGAGCTCTACTTACCCAAGCCTCTTCATGAAAATGATTAAAGTGTGATAAAGACACTGTTTCCAAAAAAAAAGTTTTTTTTCACTCAAGGTTTTCTGGTATTGAAACTTACTTTCTGCTGCACTGATAAGATGTCTGGGTAAGTAAAACTCCCTCGAGTGATATAAAAGCCTGATTGAAAAGCATGTCTTTTGTACAATTTAGCTCTGAAAAAGAGATTAAATGAAAGACAAGATGGATGGAATGAAAGGTTTAGGTCTCTGGTTGGCTTCAAATGGTACTGATTAGCACAGTGTTAG
>JAOTRR010000001.1:1739523-1749901 GCA_028570945.1 Gogo arcuatus
CAGGAAACAGTCCCCCCCCCCCCCCGCAATTTATTTTTGATTTGTTACTTCTCATAAGATCTTGTCTCACTCTTGGCACTTTTTTTTTTTTTTTAAGCAGTAATCAAATCCTTTAACAGGATGGAGGCCTGGGAATTTTTTGGGGCTTCAGGGGAAAGAAGCTTTCTGTGTGTGGGTGAGTGTGAGTCATGGTGACTATGGATGAGCATGATGTAATGAGCAGATTCACCCACACATGCCAGTCACTCACCCTGACAAATACAGACTGAGGAAATCACATGCACACGGACACATCCCCCACACGAGTCCAGCGGGTGTGCAGGACATGATTACGCCCTTCTTGGGGTGTGTGTGCCTTGTCGTGGTGCATGAATCAATATTTACCTTTAGGATTGTGTGTGAAGATTTGTGTGTGTTTGATGGCACAGATTTGCATAAAGGGCTTGGTGTTGTGGTGCTTTACTCTCGTCGTGGGTAGAGGTATGTGTGTATGTGTCTGGAACATGTTCTCCAGGCTCGTTTGGATGTGGTTGTAATGACAAAATGATAGTAACAGGACGAGTACGAGTAGCTGCGAGTAGCTTCGTATCTCAGAATAGCTGAAAGTAAATGAGAAGTTGACACAATCGCATTATTGAGTGTCCCGTCCCAGGATTGGTCAGCGTTCACACATGTAGTCCACACCCAGGTTCACGTGACCACTGTTTGCATATGAACTAAACAACAAAGTAAAAAAAAAAGACATTAAGAGAAAATATGACAGTATTTTAAGACGTGTGTGTGTGTGCGCGCAGGCTTAAAGACGTATCTAATCTCGGGGAAGAAGATGGGCTCACAATGTGGCTGTTCTCAGAACAGTCTGGGACGAGACTTCAGTGAAACGCCAAGACCCTCCCCACACACACGCACTTCTGAACTCGCGCACACTGCTATGGCTGAGCACATTAAGGTAGGTCTCACACAAACACACATGTACGTTGCACACACCCTTGTCTACTCTCTGATCCACACACCCATGCACATCTCCATGTCACATGTATACATATCTATTTACAGGCCACTAATTCTCTCTCTCTCGCTCTCTCTTTATGGCTGTCTCTAGACTCCATGCATGTCCTGTACTGTAGTAGTGGAGGCTGCTGGGAATTTGCTGGCTGATGAGACGACACAAAATGGCTGCCAGGATGAATACAAAGCCAACAGCAGCAAGGTGAACACCTCAGCATAGAGCAATAAACACGAAACACAATCTTCCTCAAACCAGAGACTAGTGAATGTAATAGTCGACTAGTCTACACAACCCGATAGTACTCTGAATGGACCCGTCTATAAAAAAAAAAAAGAAAGGCAACTCGAGCACCTGTGTAAGCCGACTTTGAAACAGAGTATGTATAAATATTGACCTATCTTTTGATGTGTGTTTGGCTGATGCTCTTTTGATGATGTCACCATGCAGCTCCTCCTCAGGATAATCCACAGGACAGTGGCTGATGGAAACAATGAAAAATTTCCATGTATATTTCACTTCTTTTAACGCTCTTGACATTTACAAACCATTTGAACAGAAGACTATATTGGGTACTGCTGTGATCTCACTAACAATCAGATCAAGTGCTGTGACATAACCAGGAAATGAGCTTATGCCCTTATTGACAGATTCACTGGCTGGTGTGGTGTTTTCAAACCAAACACACAGCCATGAAGTGAATTTTACTAAAGAAACTGCCTTTCAGCTCACTTCAGTCCAATCTGAGGTGTTTAAGATCATGCATATATTAAAACAAACCCCCCACACAACCCACCCACAGAGGCAACAATCAGTTTAACTATAATGTACTAATTAGTGGCTTTGTTCACACAGCACAGAAAATATGATTTTTTATTTTTTTTTCTTAAATCCTACTTTTAGGATTTTTTTTGCATTGAAGTGACTGAGTTTGATGGGATTGTGCATACTGTAGTGGCATACACACACACACACACACACACACACACACACAGATTGGTTGCTATAGTAACAAGGCTGGCGTGTGTACGCCAAGTAGTGTAGAGCAGCTGAAATGAATGTTACAGCATTGATTGTGATTATAATGACATTATAAGGGCAATTTACACAAAATGAGACATGAGATATTTAACCAAAACATTTATTCAGGAAACGTAATTTAGATCATCTGTTCTTCTCAGTTCCCGAAAGCGGTGAACGGGCTTCTCAGTCCGCTGTGTGAAGAGGCTGTCCGATCGAGCCAGGCCTCCCTGTGCGAGATGCTGCAGAAGGAGAGGAGTCTGGGGGCGGGGTCGACAGGGGGAGGTGGGACTGGAGGAGGTGGAGCCATGGACCACTCGGCATTAATTCCACTCCGCAGCAAAGGGTTCAGAGAGAAGAGCGACGTGCACTTTGTGGAAGTCATTAAAGAGGAGAGGTGAGAAAAGAGACATGGAGTGTCAGAAGGAGTGTGTGTTTGACATTTAGATTCTGTAACTTGTTTCTTTTCTTTGTTTTGTGCTCATTCTTCCTCTCTCAGCTTGATGAAAGATTATTTCTTCAAGCCGCCAATCAACAAACTGAGCCTGAACTTTCTAGAGAAATCTCTGGAGTCTGCCTATCGTAAAAACTACCAGCAGGAGGTATACAGACACACACATTAAAAAAAAAAAAAAAAAAAAAAAAAAAATATATATATATATATATTTTTTTTTTTTTTGCTTTTTCTGTGGTGTCCGCCATGTTGTTAGTTGTTATGCAACAATGCTTTGATGCTGCAGGTACGTTCTGTTTCATAAACACTATTATTAGGCCACTAGGAATGTGTCCTAAACCACTCCTTCACACACTTTTTCACACTGTAGGCTACATAAACACCATCATGAATGTCGTGTTCTAAAACAAACATCCTGTTAAATATATAGTTGATGTAAACACCGTTACAAAATGTCTCATCGTCTATCATCAGTCCAAATTGGACGTGTCCCAAATCACATATTCACTATACAGGTCACATAAATACCATTAGAAGTATCTCACCATCATGAGTCCAAATTGGATGTGTCCCAAATCTCACACTGTTCACTGTAGGTCATATATCCACCATCATAAACATCTCACCATCATCAGTCCCAGTTGGATGTGTTCCAAATCACAACCTGTTGACTATATAGGCCACACAAATACCATCACAAATATCTAATCATCAGCAGTCCAGTTTGGACATGTCCCAGATCAGGCCATCACAAATGTCCCACCATTGGCACCCAGGCATGCTATGACCCTGTGATTTGGGAGACATCCATAATAAACTGATGATAGTGAGAAATTTGTGAGGTTGTTTATAGCCAATAGAGTAAAGAGAGGGTGGTTTGGAACACATCCACAGTGGAATGATGGTAGTGAGATGGTTGTGGGAAATAAGGTGTGGTTTGGGCCACATCCAAACCACACACCCTATTGAAGTGCACTGCAGTGGGTAGGGTGTAATCGCTCAAGCGCTTCACCTTAGTGGATACACAATACGGCACTGAGATCAGAAATGGCCTGTGACGGAGTCAATGTCCCGCCTTTTTCCCTCAGCACACTGGCACTGTGGGTGTGTCCCAAACCACAACGTATTTCCTATATAGGTCAATTAAGGACCAACAAAACCATTTCACTCCCATCTTTTCCACTGCGGATGTATTCCACACCACACTCTTTACTGTATAGGCTATAAACACCCTCACAATTGTTCTTACTGTGGCTGCGTCCTGATGGATTGTGAAGTATTTTTCTCCTACACACAACTATAACTATTATAGTCCCAAATCTCACACACTGCATGATGCAAAATAGTGCACTATATAGTGAACAAGATGTGGTTTGGGACACTTTTTTGATCCCAGCATTAACTAAACATACATAAAATATTAACAGCAGCTGTTCACAGCCCTCATCTGGCAGAATGTAGTCAGTGTATCTCTCTCTCTCTCAGGTGATAAGCCACACCCCCGTGCAGACTTTCGCCAGTCCTATGTTTAGCTCTCTCCTGGATGTGCTGCTGTCGTGCGCCGTCTTCTTTGCCCTCACGTTCGCCTGCTTCCTCTATCCGATGGTTAACATGGAGATGCCTCCTCCCACCACATTCGGCCTGGCGGTGACCGCCGCTGTACTCGAGCTTGTGTCTCTCATCTTGTCCATTCGGTGAGTGAACAACAGGACAGCAAGAGAAAGCAGTTAAAATTCACTAAGGAAAATTTTCAGCGCAGCTGCAAATATATCTTTTTTGTGTTTCAGTTATTGCAGGTGACATTCTTTATTTTTTCATTTCTGACAGTCCAAGGTTTTTGTTATTTTTCTGCCATAATAGTACACATCCACTTGTGCGTTTTTTTCATGCAATTTTTCCATTGCATCTCGCTCGCTCTCTCTGCTCACCTGTGTGGTAGCCTGTAGATTTGGAGGGAAGACATTAATCTGAGCCTGAAAGCTTAGCTTCTTTTAGATGGCTTTGGTTGTAGTTTGTTATATGAAGCTTGTTTGGTTACTTGCTAATGCTTCAGTGCTGCTGCACCTCGTACCAGTGCCAAACACAGTAGCATATTAGTGTTGCGCTGCTGAGATTAAATTGTAAATAAAAGTAGGGCCAAGGTAGGTGTACCTAATAATAAGCTATTTTTAAGTTTATAGACCAACGTTGGGCTTGACGTGTAAATGAGGCCGAAAGAAATTATCATTCATCCTTTCTTCATACACCTCAGCGTGCATTAATGATAGTGGTGTGCATTTCTCCTTCAGGGAGGCTATGCGTCTTCCACTGGGACTGACAATCACAGAGGATACACCTCCTTCTCTAGTTCTTATTGGCACAGAGGCCACGCCTCCGTCAGCAACACTGACGTCCGCAGAGGCCACGCCTCCGTCAGCAACACTGACGTCCGCAGAGGCCACGCCTCCGTCAGCAACACTGACGGCCGCAGAGGCCACGTCTCCGTCAGCAACACTGACGGCCGCAGAGGCCACGCCTCCGTCAGCAACACTGACGGCCGCAGAGGCCACGCCTCCTCCTCTGAAACTGAAAGACTTAGAAAAGCATGAAGGGAGAGAGAAACATGTGCCAAGGGAAATGATCAAACAGTACCTGAGATTTGTTAAGTTCATGCTGTTTCTTGTCAGTGTAGCTGTGTCTTTAAAATACTAACACAAGCGCACCAGTGTGAATTAGTGAATTTTTATACCTCGAATTAACCCTCATTTCCATCCTCGCAGTATGACCTTCTACCTGGACAACGTGTTCAGTTGCACTCAGTCACTTCTGAAGCTGGTGTCTGGCTGGGTGCCCCGTCATGCTGTCGGCGCTGTGCTTGTGTCACTTCCTGCCATCTCGGTTTTCTCACACCTAGCCTGCAGCCTCCACCTGCCCATTCAGGTAAGAGAAAAAGAGAGCTAAGGACATGGAGGTTTTAGTAATAGGTATGGGTTTTTTTTTTTTTTTAATGTAGTTTGTATTTTTTAGATTCTTTTCCTGTTGCTTATAATGCTTATATGCATTATAATTACTTATAATGCTCATTCATGATGAAATAGTTTACATGTAATGGCAGTGATTGTTGGAGTTTTGTTTTTAGTTTACATTACACAGGTGAGAGTGATTGAGAGAACGCATTAATAATCTTTCACACACAGCACTGAATTCTCGAGTTTGATTGGTCAGAAGGTGTCAATTTTCTGTAACAGCAGCCTTTATATTAATCATGATTATTGTAATACATTATTGTTTTTATAACAACAGGGAATTACAGGGACCAGATGATCAACATAGACAGATTTAAAGTGTGTAACTGTTGATGTGGTGAAGTTTTCTGTAAGGAGACGTTTATTTAGCATTTTTGAAAGGTGTCTCGTCTCAGCACATTATAACAGTCCGAGATAAACTGTAAACTTTCCGACACAGGGAATTCTTCGTTTCTCAGCAGTGCTCCATTTACGCCCACTTTCTTTTTTCCAGTTAACACACCTGACTTCAGTGTCACTTCGACTGACAGTGGTCTATAAAATGTCTATTTCAAACATTTCAAAAGTCAACCAGGACATTGTACATTGGATTTTATGGCTCCTTTTAAAGATCAACGTCCAGCTGTTTGTGTAGCTGGCTATTAAAAGCGTAATTAAAAATTAGTTCTGATGACACATAGGAAAAATGTAAAACCATCACACTATAGTAATATAAAGTAGTTATGTGCATGTGGTACTTACTGATGGGTAGAAAACAACAGGACTAGTAGGCTTGCTGTATGCAGGTCTCTGTTGCCATTAATACATTGCTTGACTGTATACATTTCTTGTGTGTGTGTGTGTGTGTGTGTTTTTTTTTGTTTGTTTGTTTTTTTGTTTTTGTTTTTTTTTAAATTGTGGTAGGTAATAATGTTCCTGTGCAGTGCCATCATCATTGCCATCATCCAGTACTGCAATTTCTGCCAGCTGAGTTTCTGGATGCGCTCGGTTCTGGCCACTGCCGCTGGAGTGTCTCTGCTTGCTGTACTCTACAGCGCCCCCACGAGGTCAAGGTCAGGCACTACAGCACTTTGTAGCAGAGTTTTTTCAAAGGAAAATCCCTGCCAGAGGTATAATGTAGTTCAGTTCTAATCCAACACCATGTTTAACATGGCACTGGATCATTATTTTTAAGTGGGGTCCAAAGTATGTTATGTACAGGTATTCATAAGTATTGTGAATATATGAACTGTCTCAAGGTTGAGCTCTGATGAAATAGCACTATGCCATTGCTCCAGTTACTGATGGTAATTTTTTTTGTCTTCCAGCACCAGCCTCGGTTTTCCAGTGACTGGGTAAGTGTGTTTTAGACTGCCTAGGAGATGGTTTTAGATCCATTTGGAGTCTGACTTAGACATGCCCTCCAGCCTTACATGTGCTGATCAGCTTCACTTACCAAAATGTGAACTTGCTAATTAGTGGGCTAACTTTCAGTAACGTTTACATATCATTTAGTCTTATAAAAGTATTATATGCAAAATAACAGCTAGCAATACTATCAAACTGTAATAACGGAGTAACTTTTAATAACCGAGTCTGAGACATTGCATCTCTTTTCCCGCCACTGTTACAGGAACTTGAGTAACAACAGTATTGACACAAGTTGGACAAGTAAATTGAATCCCACAGCTCTAGACCTCCTGGTTCCTGAGACACTCTTGTCGTTCTTCTTGCTGCTGCTTCTTGTGTGGTTCCTCAATCGTGAGTTTGAGGTCAGCTACCGCCTACACTACCACGGCAACGTCGAGGCTGACAAGCACCGCGTCAAGTTCCAGACCATGCGCGACCAGGCCGACTGGCTGCTGCGCAACATCATCCCCATCCATGTGGCCGAACAGCTGAAAGTGACGCAGAGCTACTCCAAGGACCACGACAACGTTGGTGTGATCTTTGCCAGCATTGTAAACTTCAGCGAGTTCTACGAGGAGAGTTTCGAGGGTGGTAAAGAGTGTTACCGAGTGCTGAACGAGCTCATCGGTGACTTCGATGAGATGCTGCGTAAGCAGGCGTTCTCCAGCGTGGAGAAGATCAAGACCATCGGTGCCACCTACATGGCAGCGTCAGGGCTAAATGGACGGCAGTGCCGCGATCAGACGCATCCGCACGCTCACCTGCGCGCCCTTTTCGAATTCGCGTTGGAGATGATGCGCGTAGTGGACGACTTCAACAAGAACATGCTCGGCTTCCAGTTCAAGCTGCGCATTGGCTTCAATCATGGACCGCTGACCGCCGGCGTCATTGGCACCACCAAGCTGCTTTACGACATCTGGGGCGACACGGTGAACATCGCCAGCCGGATGGACAGTACTGGTGTTGAGTGCCGCATTCAGGTGAGTGAGGAGAGCCATGCTGTGCTTAGTGCGATGGACTATGCCTTTGATTACCGTGGAACAGTTAACGTCAAAGGGAAGGGGCAGATGAGGACCTATCTGTACCCCAAACTTAATGAGAGCGGGTCCAAACAATCCTCCGAACCTCCGAGCAAGGACGTGAACACCAACAAACTGCCCAACAAGGCACTCGTCATGGCACCCAGTACAACACCTACATCATCGTTTCCAGGCAATCACAGTAGTTCCTCTTCTTCCCCCAGTGCCTGTCGAAACAGCTGCGGGGTGCCACAGGGACCTAGCGTACGCCCATCTAATTTGTCAGAAGAATGGCACAAAGACACTTTCAGAGACCCTTTGCTCACAGGTGAGGCTTTGGAGAGTTCTTCTCCTGCACCAACTTTTGATGGCACACAGCCACCTTCAATAACACAGATTAGCACTCTGCTAGCCAGGCCAGAGACACCTTTACGAGTAGCGGAAGAGGAGGAGGAGGAAGAAGAGGCAAATGAACGCTCAAAACTCCGAGTGGGAGAGAGGCTTTAATCTGCCCCTGAAGCTGCTGATCTTCACCATATATTTCACTGAGGTTCACCTCCTGAGGTGCCTTAATAATCAACATTAGATGTAGGAGACCAATCTGTTTGGTCTCGTACTAAAAGAACTCTATAACATTAAACTAAAGAAGGTTATTGGGGGGGGGGGGGGTTCTGTGTGGATCACAGTCTGGCACAAAATGAAAGACAGGAAAAAGCTGAGCAGAGGGTTTTTACATTTTCAAGGTTTTCGTTATTTCAGTGGCATGCTTTTTATGTTCATTAAAGTGCCTTTGGTAAAGATGAGTACACGCACACGATCAGATTACTACATGAACAAATCAGAGATGATGGAACAATGCTAGCATGCAGTTTTTAAAGACTATGACAACGGACAATTCTGTGGTTTTTTGATTTATTTTCCTAATACAGTTTTGTTAATATATTGCAGTTATTTTTGCTGTACTCATTTCTTATTTTCAGAATAGTGACGTGACCTTGAGGATGAAAAAAGTGCCAGTGGCTAGAAGCAAGCAGAAGTGTTGAATCATAGATCAGGGGAATTTAATTTTATTAGGTTAGATCATCACTCTTGGGCAATCATTTCCTTCACAAAAAGTTGTAAGGAGTTTAAAATTTGAACTTATTTTTTTTTTTGTGCAAATTTCAAAGCAAGGAGCAAGTCTAAGCACAGCAATCCAACCAAGTTTTTGCAAAATGCACACGAAAACATTTGAGGTGTTCCTGTCTGCTCTTTAATCAGCTTGTTCACGTGGCCTGTGCTAGTGTCGTGAGATAATTGCTAGCAAGGGGATACAAGTGACGCACAATGCAGTGAAATACCTGAAATGCAGCCGAGCACTTTCCAGTAGGCGAGTGCCGATTGATAAAATTTTAGTTTTCATTTGTCTGCTTTTATCACACTTTGCTATATGACCATATTGTATTTTGTTTTATTTCACTACAAAAAAATTTGTACTTCAGTTGGAGCACCAGTTCAGTCCACTATTTTTTCAAAGTTAAAATTAAAATTGTCACATATACTGATACCAATCGCAGAATATGAATTTATTAACCAATTTTGATTACCCAGGGCTTTACTGATGTCATTGATGTCATACACGTACGCTTCAACTCCTGTGAAGTCCTATAAACTGCAAAACTCAAATAATCTGACATTACGATGTCTAAGAAAAGTTGAGTAAATCCAGAGTGGTCCAACTGTTTCACTTTGATATAAAGAGATTGCGTGTTTTGAATACTGAGGGTGCCATAATAATTGCACTCTCGAATTAAATTGTGTTCATGTTTTCAAAAGACGTTAAGAAAAACACTGGGCCTCATTTGTCAATTTTTGTGTAAAGTAAAGATGTGTAAATATTTTTGCAGGCCAAACCGAACAAATTGACGAAAGTTTTACATTTAGCCACACCCACAATACTCCATAAAAGGGAAAGCTCACAGAGAGCTGAAAATGACAAAATGGCAACTAAGCGTGCCTCCTGAACATGGCATGCTCTAAATCTTCCTGTAATGCAGCTCAGCCACTGCCGTGTGTTGGCTACCATAGACACACACACTCCTTCCTCACGCTTCCTCCTTTTATAGGGTGCCATTACTTTTGCCCTAATTGAATAGCTAGTCTTATGTTATTTCACAAACTTTTTTTTTAAATTAAATTCTTGTGTATAATTGAAAGTAATAAGCGATCAGAATGTGAAAATACAAGTCATTGCCAGTTATACGTTTGGAAGCCCATCAAGCGAGTCTTCTCATGCGCAAATTTACGCAAACTCAGTAGCTTTTGTAGGATACAAACTTTTTTTTAACTAACTGAATTTTCATGACCACCACAGTTCTTGTCTCCCGCGAATGATTTACGAATGAATTGGTTGGTATTCAGCTTGTAAGTGAGGTCCGTTATCACTGATACATTGGCATAGTTTTTAAAAACACATATGTGAAACCTTTTTTTTGGTTAACTGATA
>JAOTRR010000001.1:1762942-1778399 GCA_028570945.1 Gogo arcuatus
TCTCTCTCACACACACACACACACACACACACACACACACACACACACACTGTACTGTGTGCGTCATTAGAACATCATTTGAAACAGACCACATACTCCACTCTTACTGAAATAAATGAAGTACAACACCACAAAATCAGTCTAGTGTCAGAAAAATGAAAAGCTTTATTTTGGTGTTCTAAATGTATGGTTCATTATCTTTATCTTTAAAGTAATGTCTCGTTTGTTCAATTTGGTGCAGCCAATCCAGAAACATTAGCAAAAATAGGGATCATCACTTTCACAGAAAATCAAGTTCGGAGAAAGTCAGCCGCTTGTGACGGGTCTAACCGGATGCAACCAGGTGTACAATTCGGAGGGGGCGGGGTCGCGCACTTGTGTTTTCCTTGTTCATTTGGGCTGAGGATCCTGACCAAGTCAAAATGTGTTCCGCAGCCCATGCAGCCTGTTTATCGCTGGTAGATAACATGCACGATTTACTGAGCCGTACGAGCGGAGCAGACGAAAACGTGATCCGAAGTTACGTGAGGTAGAAGATTTTTTGTGCTGGCAGGTAATACCGGGCCTTTCCGACAGCCACCACCACAAGTGTGTCGGTGGTGCAACCGAACAATACACCGTGCCAGTCGTAGGACGTGCCGTTATTAACTGATATGACGGGCTGTTTATGAGGCAGGGAGGAAGCAGCCCTGGGGTTTGGCCATGCAGCCGAACTTTGCTTATTCATGTGCTTTTTTTTTTTTTTTTTGGTCGGTTTGTATTTGAAATGTTGAAGTGAAACTATTGAACGTTCTATCAAACAATTTTCTTATTGCTCTTGATACATATCGATATTGGTCTATCGCCTGGGCCTATTAAAAATATACAGTGGTACAGTGGTTTTAAGGGTCTGTTATCATGTAATAGTTTCATGTAAGTAGTTTGATTTTGCTAACTAGCCAGTATGGCAAGTGTTCAGTGGTTACATATTGGTGATGAGGTTTTAAAACATCGTTCGGAGGACTGCCTCATCAGCGCACCTCATCCGTCTAAACTGCCAGGATGGGTCGATAAGTTGACATCGTAAACTGCTTTGGTTTTTCAGAAGTTGTGGATGGCAAGGAGCTTTGAAATTATAAAACCACAGAGGCTTACAGTTGTTTCCACAGTCACAAAGTTGACTGTGTTTAAAGAGTAAAACGTGCATACAGATGATGCATTTGTGAAAGCTGAGGTCGAGTGCAGTCAGAGTGTTAGCCAGCTCAGGCATATTGCCAAAGATACGGACACGTTAGTGTGGAAACTGCAGGTAAGCTAACGTTAAATTGACGGTTTCTTTCTCGGCGTAGTTGGCTTGCTATCTCCGGCTGGTTGGTTAAATGCGACATTTGTTTACGAAGGATTTCTCTGGCTTGCTCCGAGGTAAAACTTGTGATCGGTTGGCTGTTTGTCACCCAGATCTTTCTGAAGAATATCTACAGTACGGTGTTTGACTGGAAGTATAATAAAGCATGTCTTATGATATGCCCCTTGTAAAATGTAAACAGTGTCCTAGCTAGCCAGCCAGCCATGCTATCGGAGAATGAAACTGTCAGTTTAACGCGAGCTTACCTGCAGCTCCCACACAAACGAATGTCTTTCTCTTCTTTGGTAGTGGTCTGTTGTATCCTAGGTACGGTTCCGGGTTTGGGTGGTCGTCTGTGGGCTGCTTGTTAACAAAACGATGTGAGAACACACACCTTCTTGGGTGGGCGTTTTAGTTTCAGCACGGCAAGCCATGCCATCCTCACACTCGCTGACATATAGTGTAAAGAATATGGTGCTGAACAAGGGCACTCTGCTTTAGTTGTTTTGTGTATAAAGTACTGTTTGTTTAAAAAAAACCAAAAACTTAATTTTCGTGAATTGTTGGCACAGCCAGCTACGGCACAGGCTAATCCTGAACTCGGTGTTTTGGACGGATAATATTGACGTGAAAACCCGGATTGGTCGTCATGGTGTCACATACTGGTCCCACAGGAATAAGGCGGATAGGAACAACGGTTTCAGTTAAAACTTAAAAAGAGAGATTTCTACTTACAGTATCTGCCACTAATTTGTATACAACTGAAACTGACTCTTTTTTTTTTAAATAGCTGAACTCCTTCATCTGTTTGACACACAGTTGCCTCCCTGCTTGAGTCTGCTTGGGTCGGCTGATTGTTGTGATTTGTGGCGTACGCATGTTGCCAACAGTGGAGTTGCAGTGTGCCTCCTGGTGCACAAACTACCCAACGACAACACACATAACATGGTTAAAGGAGGCATCTTCCGTCTCTCCGTTTTTGTCATTTATCGGCGGTTAGCTCATATCGACTGATAGTTTCAGCACGCTGATTTATCGGTCGAGCCCTAATGTCCAGTGTGTAAGAGCAGTCTGAAGCGTGAGGTTTGGTTCTCAGCACAGAGTTAAAATAGCACCAGTGCAGAAGTGAAACTCAGAGCTTGCTAGATCAGTCACAGTGTTTTAAACAAGTGGTCTGTTTCTCTCTGACCACCCAAAACTGTTCACACCTTCACTATCACAGACGTGCCGGGGTTTTTTGTTTTTTTTAATTATTTTTTTGTTTGTTTTTTTGCACCAAGTTCGTGAGACCTTGTGTCAGTAATGGAACCAGTCCTGTGTTCTCCACGCATGGAAGAACATCATTTTTGGAGTCTTGACAACTCCAAAGGTCCTTCATCAGAGGCAGAGAGCTAGAGGAGGGAAAAGCGATGTGATGGCAGTACTGGGTTCCCTGCTGCATGCGCGTACACGTCTCTTAGCGAGCAAAACCCCAAGTGTGCTGCAGCTGTTCCAGCCCAGACGCCCAACCATCACATCACCCACCGACCGACAGCTGCAGCTGCCCGGCGTGTTTATTTATAGCTGAATGAGAAGGAAAAAAGAGGTGCAGAGAGGAAGTGATCAGTGCGTTTTTAGTCCAGGTTCGTGTAGATGCGCTTCGTGACTCGCCTACCACATTGCATTTAGCTTTGGACAGCTTTGTTTTAGCGACGTGTCCTCAGAGCAGCTTTGCTTTGTGATGTGATTTGGAAATAATTTGCTGTTTGTAAGTAGTATTGCCAAAATTCAGCCTCATTTATTGATCTTTTAGTAAAGTTTGTAAAAGCCAAAAACATTTATTCAAAACGTTCAAATGTCTAAAGTGCGTTCCCGACACAGCTCCTTTGCATATGGTGACGCCCACGAAACCCCATAAAAGGTCAAGTGCTCAGACAGATGGGAGCACAAAACGATTGATCAGGGTAAAGCCTGAAAAACACAAGAGGAAGTTATTTTGATTCACTTCTATGCCCGGAAAAATTTCATAATAATAAGAAGAAGAAGAAGAAGGAGAAACGCTGAATGTTCAGCCAGTTTGCTGATGGTTCTGCGCAGACAGACCAGCCTGTCCTCTGTTTATACACCGCCATTTCTTTTGTCATAACTGAATTATTCATTTTATTTGTCTTAGTTTTTGGCTTTGGGTTGGCTTTCTTTCTTTCATTTTTATGTTCTGTAATTAACACACAATATAACTGACCAGTTTTTACAAAATGTTCTCGACAATATGATTTAGTCCCTGACTTAGTGAGCTAGCACGAGGATGTGTTTTTGATAGACACCAGAGCGCTTCTATAAGTTGCTCTGTGTTATGATTGGGACGCAGTCACGTTGTGGTTACTTTAGTTAATGTTCTTACATGTACATTTGTACACACTCAGGAGCACGAGTAGGATACGAATGTGTTTTGTGAATTTACAGGATTTTCATGAATACCATATTTCTTGTGTAAACACTTGAGTGATTTGAACATGAAATCAGCCGCCTTTAGAGCTCGTAACTTTTGTTTAAAAGCATATCTCTCTACTCACAACGTCTCAGAAAAGTGTGTGACGTAATTCAGCGTTTCATCATATCGCATCACCAGGCTGAGACGGAGAGAGAATGAGGTTTGGAGTGATGGTGAGGGAGGAGTGGGGAAAGAGCGAGAGAGCTGAAGTGTGTGTTGTGGTGGAAGAAAAAGCTGGAAGGCGTTGATTCAGGAGCGAGAAAGAGAGCGAGAGTGAGTGAGGACGATGAGATTCCCCCTCTCTCCCTCCCCTTTACCATGCCGGGACTCAGGGCTTCACGTGGCTTCTGATACCAAAACAATGCTGTGTCTCCTGGCTCCACTCCAGGGGGTGTGTGTGTGTCTGCACGCTTCAAGTCCTCAGTGCCCTGTAAAAGGAGCGATTCAGCACAAAGATGGAGAGATAAGGGCTGTGTCAAAGAGGGGGGGGGGCTGTGTGGTGGCAAGCAAGTGTGGAAAGGCAATGAAAGAGGAAGAGATGATCTCCTCTTGAGTCGCTCTTGTGTCGAGCACCTGCTGACGTGTGTGCGTGTGTGTGTGTTTACTCTGGGAGGCGGGCAGATAGAGTGCCCTCATTTACTGCCAGACGCTTCACGCTACATGTGCTGCATCTTAATCACACAACCAGGAAAGCACACAGTGTGTTTAAAGAGCCATGGTAGACCACAGGCTGAAAAAAATTTCAGTCAAACCTTTTCAGCAAATTATTTTGTTTTGTGTATAAAGTCAGCATGCATCAATGACATTTTTTTCCTGCTGATAATTTGTGAAGTTTTTAATTGTAGCTAACATCATGATATCTTTATATCGCTGTATTTTGTGATGCTTTCGCAGTGAGGAAGAGATTCAACTCTGAATCGACTCGCAACATGATGTGAATCGAACGCACCGTGGGTTTTGGGTTGCAGTATTTTTATTTGTAAATGTGAATCTGCTAAACTGAGCCCTAGGACAGAAAATAAATGGTAGATGCGAAACACAATGTTTAAACTCATTATTTAGTGATGTATTGAGCGCCATAAGTATAAGTATCCATTAAGTATCCATTTCACTCCAACTCGGACTGTGTATCAGCATGATGTACAAGATTTAGCATTTAGCTGGCGCTTACTCAATATAGATTTGTACCTAATGGCAGTGTAGAAATGGAGAGTGATAGCGGCCCTAAAGCGGAGCCCTGAGGTACACCGGAGACTTTCAGATTCCTTAAACTTTGAGTCGCTCTTTTGAGTGTTGACTGAATTTTTAGCAGATGGTTCAGATTTGTTGAAGCTCTCAACAAACCACGGTTTAATTTCAAACTACAGCTAAGCAGGAAAAGGAGTCTTCACTTCATACCAGAATATGATCGTGTTTATTTTTTCTGTACCTTAAGATAAAAATGAGCATAACTTACTCCTTTTCTCTTTTTTTTTTTTCTCTCACAGAGTTGAGCTCGTTGTCGTGGGATGACCTTGAGAGCAACCTGCCGGATGAGTTGATTCCGAGCGGCCCGAACGGAGACCTCGGTCTGATGGCCATGCCCTCGAATGGTGGCGGAGCGGGAACGACAGGCCTGGCGGACGCCGCCGCTAAGCACAAGCAGCTCTCCGAGCTCCTGCGAGCGGGCAGCGGCGCCAGCCTGAACTCAGCGGCTCTGAACTCGTCCAGCCCGGCGTCCGGAGGAGGAATGGGGCCTCAGCTGGGCGCTCTGGGTAAGAGCCCGCTGGGCCAGGGCTCTCCCTCACACGCCTCTCCGACACCAAAGCCAGCAGGAGCCGCACCAGGCGCACCGGGTAACGGCGCCATGGGCCTGAACGCTGGCTTCAACCAGGCCATTCTGAACAATGGCATGATGCCACAGAGCACGGCCGCGCAGCAGCAGGGCCAGGTGATGAACGGGACGCTGGGGCCGGGCGGGCGTGGCAGGGGCACGCCAGGCATGCAGTACCAGGGGGCGGCGTCTGTAGGGCAGCAGGTGGTGGCGGCAGCAGCAGGGGCGGCACCAGGAGGAGCGGGCAGCGTTCTGGCGGAGACCCTGACGCAGGGGGCTCAGCAGATGGGCATGAACGCTCAGCAAGCAGGCAACATGAACAAGGTGAGAGACTCACTCTTTCCTCTCATCACTCATGCGCTCCATCAGTGCACTAAAATACCCAGCATGCACCATGCAAATATGTCATTAACATTGACGAATTGTAGAACAAGCATATGTCTTTATTAAAGACGGAACAAATTACTCAAAGACAGGCCTGTGGAGTTTAAAAAAGTACTGCCAAATGTTATCTGTCATACGAGTCGTTTTTGCCTGCTGGAGAAACCCACGCTGTCGCTTTGTATTAATGATTTGAACACAGTTATCGGGGTTGTACAGTATAATAGCAATAAAACATGTTCATTCCTATCAGTGCTTAATCTCCTCTCGTCTCTGCGAGCAGCCCAGTGTGATAACGAAGGAGCCGGTTATCACAAACGACCAAAAAAAAACAATTAAGCAACCCTTTTTTTTCAGGAAAGGCTTTTCCTTGTGTTGTATAACATGCAAATAGCGTTCATTTGCACAGGAGCGTATCTGGCCAGCCACTCTGCGTTTCATGTTTAATTGGTTAATTAGGGTGAAGGGCGACAATCTGCACACACAGTGCGGCTGAGCTGCTTTGTGCAAGTCCGCTGATATAAATATGACCACAGTGGGCGTGTCAGGCAAATTAGGGACCTCAAAGGAGAGAAATGCTGCCAGTGTTTGTGTAGAACGAAATAGCGAGGTTAGAGTTGACTGGTGTTGAATAAACGCCAGTCTGTGAACAATAAAACGTATGAGTTTATTTGTGGAAATTGGTCTAATACGTGTCTGTTACTGGAGGACACGTAGGATTTATGACCAATTCCATACATACTCCATACACCTTGTTATAGGGTTTGTGGCTGCGCTTGAGCGTCAGTAGGTCACATGACTATACTATAGCATGTTTATATACGCTAGAAACTCTTGCTCCACTAAAACCCCCTGGAAGAGTTGTTTCTCTGATGCGTCGTCCATATTTTATTGTTCCATGCTTCAGAGTGCTTTTCATACCAATCTATTAGTCCAGAGTCTGAATCGGAGTAAATTCGGCTGCGTTTGCTTCATTTGCTATTTTGGTTCTGTTCATTTTCTCACTGCACATGAAAACGCATCCAAAACTAGGGCTGTCGAAGGCCAGAATTGTTTCATCAAGATGTTTATCTCGGTTTATAAACACACACAGTCAAAAAGGTGACGGATCTTCACATGAGCATGTCGTCGTAAAGGCATCCATTTTGTGTGCACGCTTTTTTTCACTTCACTGCAGGAAGGCATTTCTGTTTACAACTACAAACACTGCCTTTTTTTTTTTTTTCTTTTTTTTTTCTTTTTTCAAAGGAACTGGATAATTACGTCTAATTTGAACTGATGTGAAATTGCTGGAGTGTTTTCTTACATGCAGAGTAATCACTGCTGAAATTCCGAGGCTGTTTCCGGCAGTGTTGCAATTGATCCTGATAAATCACCGCCCTGGGGTTTAGGGCGCTTCGAGGAACGTGGAAAAGCATAGCGAAGGGCGCTGATGGCTGTGTTTCATCGGGCATCCCTGCACTGTGTGGGCTTTAGAGTTCTCACTCAGGCTTCATTTCCACAGCAGTGGTGTGTTATTGAGTTCGTATGGCACGTCGTAACTCGCGCATGCTCTCATCACATTCTTATGTACAGTACAGTGCGGTACAGCGAAAGGTGTTTACCTTTCACCGACGCTGCTGTGGTTTCACAGGAAGCTCGTAGGAAGCCGTCGCGCGGTTCTGACACACTTCACACTTTTTCTCACAACTCCTACCACATCAGAGCACCGCTGTGCTTTCTCGAGTCTGTGAACTTGCAGCAGTACATCATTCCGGAAGACTCCTCTTCTCACGCCTTAAGGGTGTAGCTGGTAGGGGAAAAATGTTTTATGAGTAACTGAATAAAACGACGGGACAGTGTGATGCAACCTCATTCTGTTACCACCCACTGATCATTTTTCCTGTAGCACCGCTTACACGTTTTCTCATATACCCGCGAAATTTGCTAATTTGTCTTGTCGTGCTGGAATGTGTATCTTGTACTTGTTACTAAACGAGTGCATTAACATCAGCTTATGATTTGCACCTGCACTGCTGTCTGAGAAAATTAATCAGCGCCGTCTGACCAATCAGAATCGAGAATTCAGCAGAACCGTGGTGTGTTGGTGTGGTAAGAGACTGTGGACAGAGTGGCAGCTACTGCTCTTGGGGATGACAGAGCGAGTCGTGCCAAAGAGCGCCACAAATCTGTATGCGAATGAGTAAGCACAGCGGGAGGAGGGTCAGGATAAAGCTGCGTGCGCGTGTGTGTGTGTGTGTGTGTGTGTGTGTGTGTGTGTGTGTGGAGAGAGTGAGTGAGTGAGTAAGCGAGCGAGCAAGAGGAGGGCTGGCAGTGCGTGCGGCACTCAGCTGGCCTCTTTTATCTGGTCTGCTGGAGCGATGTCAACAGAGGAGAGCAAGCGGCCGGCATGCTGCCGGAGGGAGGGAGCGGGGGAGCGGGGGGGGGAGAGGAATGTTGAAGTCAATGAACGAAAAGAAGAAGAAGGAGGGGGAGGGTGCACTTCAGAGCAGGCTCCTGTCTGTCAGAGAGGAAGAGGTTTCTCTGGCCCTGTGCTCGAGGCACGCCTGCGTAAACTTCCGCCTGTTCCTCGAGCCCTCCTGCGCTGTACATTTTAGTGTTTTCTCTCCACAAACCCAGTTCAGGCTTGTTAATTAGGTGATATCAAAAAAAGGGGCAAACACCAAACGGTGTACTCCTGGATTGAGAAGTACTGATCTGTGTTGAAGGAAAGCTCTAATACTGCTAACTGTTGTACATGTGGAGGTCAAGCAGGTATTTATATTGTATAATACTGTATATATTGTGCAATAAAGAGCTGCACAGTTTTTGGTTTTCTCATTCATGATGGGTTTAGATAAACTTTGCTAAGTGACTAACATTAACTAGTGCGGGATTAAATCACGTGCTCATGAGCCAATCGCTTGTCTTCATTCTTAGCATTTATAAGATGGACCTGATGTGATGGAAAGAGTTACTAAATGACTAAAGTTCAGTAAAACTGTCCTGTTCTTGAATTGTCAGAGTAGATTTTGTGTTGAGGTGACGTAATTGTAATGAGTGTGTTTCTTGCCATTATTTTACAGTCATAGCTTTTGAACCATGAGCTGTGAGATTTATTCTGTTATGATGACTGATATTTAGGCAACATGCTGCATTTTTTTTTTGATGTTCCTCCTTCTCTTTCTCTCTGTCTGTCTGTAGATGGGCATGGCCGGGGGTGGCAGTCCGTTTGGTCAGTACCAGACGGGCGGGCAGCAGTTAGCGGCGGCGGGTGTAAACGCACAGCTGCAGAATAAAGCAGCACTGGCAAACAGCCTGCCGGCTTTCAGTGCTGATCTGAAGGGAGCTGCTGTGCCGAACGTCCCGAACATGGTGAGTGTTTAGAGCTCGCTTGTTTCTCGTCTCACTAACACACGTTACACTAACACTCGACCCTCGATCCTACAGTTTATCCTTTCTGCTTGTGCAAAATATATTTCTTAGTGGCAGGATGTTGGTGTTGATGTTGAACTTGTGCCTAAAGTCAAAAAACTGCTCACAATCTGGTGAGATTTTAATGTTGCGGGACACCTAAAGACAAAATGCTACAAAGATTGATTGAAACATTAGAAATGTCGCACAGTTTCAGGCTTCTCAAGGCTACGCCCAAACTCTCGCACCATTTTGAATGTGCGCTGTACATCAAGCAGTGTTAACGAGTCAGCTAGCAGCTTAGCAGCTTTTCCTGGTTAATGTCAAATTCCACATGTTCTATCGTTTTTGGATGTACCTGCAGGCACTCCGTACTCATTACAGTGCATCGTAATGCCTGACAGATATCGCGACTCATTACCTGCGAACTGGATCGAAATCTGTTTATTGTCCCCAACAAGTGCACTAACATGACTGTGTCTGTTTCTGTGTGTAGCCCCAGGCGCAGCAGCAGGTGGCAGTGGGAATGGTCGGGTGTCAGGGTGTTCCCGCTGGACCTACAGCCGACCCGGAGAAGCGCAAGCTGATCCAGCAGCAGCTGGTCCTGCTGCTCCATGCGCACAAGTGCCAGCGGCGCGAACAAGCCAACGGCGAGGTGCGGGCCTGTGCCCTGCCCCACTGCAGGACCATGAAGAACGTTCTCAACCACATGACCCACTGCCAGGCCGGCAAGTCCTGTCAGGG
Organism: Gogo arcuatus; assembly: GCA_028570945.1. Classification (NCBI taxonomy): domain Eukaryota; kingdom Metazoa; phylum Chordata; class Actinopteri; order Siluriformes; family Anchariidae; genus Gogo; species Gogo arcuatus. Next base: position 1,773,068 of record JAOTRR010000001.1, read on the forward strand.
TGAGTCGCTCGTGCCAACACGCGTGCGTGCACACAGCAGCAACAAGACAAGTACTCCTTTCTCTGCTTCCTGTATTTCTAACACTCATTATCCTGTCTCTCTCCATCTGTCTGCAGTGGCTCACTGTGCATCCTCGAGGCAAATTATTTCTCACTGGAAGAACTGCACACGGCACGACTGCCCCGTCTGCCTCCCGCTGAAGAACGCCAGCGACAAGCGCAACCAGCAGCGTAAGTCTTGTAACTTCCTCTTAAAGTGTTATGCCCACAGTAGTCGGTAGTGAATGTCCTCCCCTTTCTATTTTATTGCATAACCAGTTACCTACTATGCCTCTGCAAAAAAAACTTGTTCTGGTAGCTGGAGTGGAAGTGTGAGTGAGCGAGAGAGAAACTAAATGCAGCCAAAACCATGAGTGTTGGGCTTTATATGAACTTTCTTATATTCTGTGCTCAAGGTTTTGATGATAAATCTCAGCAGCCAGACCAATTCTCTTTAAAAAAAAATTTTTTCCCTTTCTGTAAAATGAAGAATGCTCATTGCAACAATGTCACTCGTTTGCTTTTACTGTTTAGAGTACAGGGTGTAATCATTTACTGTCATTTTGTAGCTATGCTGACGTCTCCCAGTGCGGGCCTGCAAAACGCAATAGGTCCGGTGGGTTCGGGTCAGAACGCGGCTCCGGCACTCAACACCCCAGCTCCTATTGACCCGAGCTCCATGCAGCGAGCCTATGCCGCCCTTGGCCTCCCCTACAGCAGCCAGAGCCCTGCACAGACACAAACACCACCTTCTCAGCCAGCGCAGACACAACACCAGCAGCAGATGAGGCCACTGAACGCGCTCGGTAACCACACACATACGCACACGCTCTTCTACTCGGTTTCCTTGTAAAATAGACGCATACTGATATCATGCAAGATGAAAAACTGTCATTTCTGCGACATGATGGACTGATTGTATTAATCTCAATGTCATTACATTGTATGAGCCATCAGCTCTGGTACCGATTGTGTGAAAACACTCTCTTTGTCTACAGGCACAAACCAGATGAGCATGAGCGGTGGGGCGATGGGCGTGCCCACGTCAGATCAAGCTAAACTGCATCTTGACGCCAACATGCCATCCACTCTCAACGCCAACAAGTAATCAACTAATCTATACTACGACTGCAAATGTTTGTGTCTTGTGCTTCGCAACATGGATGATTTGATGCTTTAACATAGTCTCTCTCTCTGTCTCTTTCTTCTCTTTCTTTTCTGTAGTCCACTGATGTCAGATGGCTCAGCAGTGGGAGCTCTAGGTAACGTCCCCACTGCGGCACCGCTGTCAGCCAGCGGAGTGAGAAAAGCCTGGCATGAACACGTCACTCAGGACCTCCGCAACCACCTCGTCCACAAACTGTTAGCATCCTACACCATCCTATACTGATGTCTGTTTGCTTTCCATCTCTTTTTTTTGTGCTTCCACACTAACAGTGGCATTTATTTGTGTGTGTTGTACAGAGTGCAGGCCATCTTCCCTACGCCAGACCCTGCAGCTCTGAAAGATCGGCGCATGGAGAACCTGGTGGCGTACGCACGGAAGGTGGAAGGAGACATGTACGAGTCGGCCAATAGCAGAGTAAGCGGACAAACAGAATTTAAATAACTCGCAGCTTGTTAGAATAATGAAGTCGGCCATCCGTATGTTTTCGAACTGCTGCTCCGTAACATGCTCCATAGCACGCAGTGCCATCTGCCCTCTTCCGCATACATACAGTACTTGTCAGCCTGATGTCATATGGCGCATTCCTTCACTTTACTTTGTTGTGCTTTTTTGTGTATAGGATGAGTACTACCACTTCCTAGCAGAGAAGATTTACAAGATCCAGAAGGAGCTGGAGGAGAAGCGACGCTCCCGGCTCCAGAAGCAGATCATTAACCAGGCGCCTATGACTGCACCAGGGGCACAGCAACCCGCTCTGACCCAGCCCAACTCTCTGGGACCCCGGCCTCAGAGTGAGTCTCGCGGACATCCAAGCAAACAAACACACACATGCTTCGGTGACACAAACTGAAGCTGAAACTCATTCTAACGTTCCATATACACTTGTTCATTCTCTTTATCTGCATGTTTGTTAAGATGGACCTGTGCCTATGCCCAGTGTGCCAAATCAGATGATTAACCGCATGCAGGTCACCCAAGGTACTGCCATTTTCCCCTGTTATCACAGCCTCTAAATGGTGTGTGTGTGTGTGTGTGTGTGTGTGTGTGTCGTTGACTTATGGTTGTTTTTTTTCATGCTTTAGGGATGAACCAGTTCAATGCAATGTCCATGCAGAATGTGCAGATGTCTCAGGCTCCAATGGCCGCTCGAGCAGTCTCCCCGATGAGTCACGCACAACAGATGAACATGAGCTCTGTTCCTCAGGTTGGTGTTTCTCTCTCTCTCTCTCTCTCTCTCTCTCTCTCTCTCATTCACTCAATATTCATTCATCACCACATACTACTTTGTTTTGTGTGCTTTTTTTTTCTTTCTCCTTGTTATAGAAGGTAAACGTGGTATCGAATATCATTTATCGTATCAAATATCTCATTTGTGGGATGTTTGTTTTTTGGGGGTTTTTTTGCTCTCTTTCAGATTGGCATGTCACCCACACGGATGGCCCCTGCACAAGGCATGATCGGACCTCACGGTGGGAACATGGTGCCGCAGGCGGCAAATCAGACGCAGTTTATGCAGCAGTTTTCCGCCAATGCTAATGCTATGAACGTCAACATGGGTCAGCCCAACACGCAGACAGCTGTCCCTCAGGTTAGACAGAACACACGTGCATATACACATGATGTTCAGTGTGAATTATTGTATGATTACTGTGTACTCTATAGTTATATTGTGTATAATGTATGTATATGTATACCGTGTGAATTAAGTTCTCTGTTATTGCCTCCAGCGCTAAGACATGTTTCTTGTATCTTTCTTCCCTGGCAGCCACAGAACCTCCCTCTGAATGCACTCGGCCCTCTGGGCTCTCAGATGAACTGTCCTGCGCCTCCCCAGGCCCCTCTCGGTGCCACCCCGCCCCCTAGTGCTGGAGCTGCGGGCACCGGCAATAACCTGCCGCCACTGCAGGCTAACCAGGCTGGCACGCCCACCCCCGGCCCGGCACAGGGCACGCCGCCGCACACACAGCCTCAGACAGAGCTGCCTGCCCTGCCCCAGCCCCATCCTGGCACACCGGTGAGACCACAGGCCTCTCTACTCCTCTCTGTAGCTCAGTATATCCCAGTACATACTTGCAATTTTTCGCTTGGTTCCAATTTTGGGGGGTAAAAACCCCGATGTTACATTTCTGCTGCTTTGTAGCTGCCACACTGAGTTATAATCACAATGATTGACTGTTCACATTAGTCGTATGGCGAGTCATCAGGTCTAAGACCATGTATGAAAGTATTTTAGATTAGATTTGTAATTAATAGTCTATTATGTAGCTGCATTATATGCAGAATAAACAGTATCCCGTTTAGAGTTCTCATCCTCTTTTCTTTCTCTCATTCAGAGTGCCGATAACAGAGTCCCCACCCCGGCATCGGTGGCAAGTGCCGACCTGCACACACAGCATGCTGTGCCCGAGCTTCCCGCTGTGGCCGAGCCCAAAGTAGACCCCAGACAAGAGGAGCAGGACTTTGAGACCAGCGCTGCAGAAACCGAACCCAAGATGGAGGTGGGTGTCTGTTAGTGCCTATTGACTGATGCATGCTTCAGACCCATACCAAAATCTATTTCTTTAAACTACCTTTGTTGCTTTTTAACAAGTAATAAAAGGTTTCTCAGAGAAACATTTGGCAGCATGAGAATAATGAGGTTTAAGGCCTAGAGAGCAAAATTTGCAGGCTGGCTTTTTGTGATGTAATAAGCCTAGTGATGTGCATGAGCTAGTTTACAAAAAGCCGACGATTTCATAAAAAATAAATAAATAAAAATGTCTGGGTTTGGTACGCTATAATAGGAGCAGCGCACCCTTATGACCTCATAAAGATGGAATAACGCTGTCAGTTTTTCTTGCTTTAATACATGAGTTGAAGAATTCTCTTACATCTTTAACCTTGTCACTAGTACATTTTTATCTCAAATGACATGGTTATTGACCAGGGCTGATGAAATTTCCCCACAACTTGCATCTTGAGCAGGCAGTGCCCATTGTGTACAGTGACACTTAACCAGTGCACAAAAACAGTGGCTTTGTACGTGGTTTTTTTTTTTTTTTTTTTTCCCCCGCATTCCGAATTTCTAGTGAATGTCTCTCGTAATTCAAAGCATTTCTGTTCATTTCTTCTATAATTCAATTAGCCTTTGAACTATTATTCCACTCTAAATATTTTCAAGCATCAAGTAACAGCTGTCATGCGGTCCTGTCTCAGGTGGAGGACGATTCTGGCCCTCTGGTCAAGAAGGAAGAGCCTGAGAGCTCAGAGGTTAAGCAGGAGCCAATGGAAACAGAAGATAAGAAGACGGACAGTAAGGGAGAGACCAAAGAGGAGGAAGAAAGCACCGTGGCTGGCACTACGTCATCCTCGCCATCGCAGTCTCGCCGGAAAAGTAAGTGCCAAATTCTTCACTGGCTGTTTTTTTTTTTTTTTTTCTCCCCCCTTCCCCCCTGTTATTATGAGCTTTATTTATTATATGGCATATTTTTTCAGTCTGTATCTGAGCATGTAAATGACTGTGCAGAACAAAAAGATCCTGTCTGTAGTAGAGCAACTGTTTTTCTTCCTCCAGTATTTAAACCGGAGGAGCTGCGCCAGGCACTAATGCCAACGCTGGAGTCTTTATACAGGCAGGACCCTGAGTCTCTGCCCTTCCGCCAGCCTGTGGATCCCATACTGCTGGGCATCCCGGTTAGTCTATCTCTCTCTCTCACACACACACAATTTCTGCTGTATTCTCTGGTTTTAAAAACAATGCCGGGTCTGTTGCGTGTCTGCAGGACTACTTTGACATTGTGAAGAACCCCATCGACCTGTCCACCATAAAGCGCAAGCTGGACACGGGACAGTACCAGGAGCCATGGCAGTACGTGGACGACGTGTGGCTCATGTTCAACAACGCCTGGCTCTACAACAGGAAGACATCACGCGTCTACAAGTACTGCTCCAAGCTGGCTGAGGTGTTCGAGCAGGAGATCGACCCCGTCATGCAGGGCCTTGGATATTGCTGCGGTCGGAAGGTGAGCACGCATGTGTGCACGCGCTAAACTTTACACAGCAGTCAAATAAACGGAGAGCAGGGTTTTTAAGAAGTGACCTTTTTATTATATTCAGTAAAGAGACCAGTTTGATTATTTATATTTAT
>JAOTRR010000001.1:1778499-1805835 GCA_028570945.1 Gogo arcuatus
GTGTGTACACACACACACACTTGCAGTCTGGACTGTATGGTAATTAGGACTTTGAGTTGATTAGTGACATTTGGTCATATTGCTCCTCTGTGTTTCTTCACATGCAGTAATTTGACAATTTCTACTCTGAAAACAGGTTTTCCTCAACTGAAGTATGTTTTTCTGTCTCTAGTGAAAATGGAGAAAATTGTATTTAAATTAAACATTGTGGACGTTTTAACAACCGGTATCTGATTACAAACAGAACTGATGTCTGTTTTACGATGACACACAGCTATCTGACCACTTGATCAAAGCGTGATGTTCACCGTTTGAGGAAAGCACATTTGGCTAGGGAGGTTTTCGACATCTTTACGCGGACTGTGTTTGTTAAACTGACTTTGTTTGTTAAACACACCCACTGTGATCTTGACAGAAGGCCTGGGCAGTATTACAATTAAATAACTTTTCTATTTCTAAAGGACAAATAAATGAGATGGCCTCCTAATACAGTTAAAATATATTGCAGTTACTTGTAGCTTTTTCCCCTTTTTCTTACTTGTGTGTTATATTTTCTTGTCCCTCGCAGTACGAGTTTTCCCCTCAAACGCTATGCTGCTATGGTAAGCAGCTCTGCACCATTCCCCGTGACGGCACCTACTACAGCTACCAAAACAGGTGAGTCACAGTCAAAGGGCAGAAGAGATGTGTGTGACGAGCCAGTTTAGTGCTTCGAGTAAAAGGGTAAAAGGACACATGAAGGGATTTGCATAGGAAAGGCTAAAGTCACTGAAGTGCAATGTGAAAATTCATGCCAGCTACACAAGAAGTCACTTGAACTACGTTTACATGCAGCCGAATCATCTTTTTATAATCTGGGAAATCCTTTTAATAACAGAAGAAGAATAGCCATGAAAACTTGTCTATTCATCCATCTTGGCTCTGTGGAATGAGTTTTTGTATTGATGCATGAATGCACCATTTCTCTCTGCTAACGTCTTCACAGACATGCGTGCAGATATTAATTACCACTTTTCAGAAGATGAAGCTCCCATCTTGCGTCACCCTGTGCTATGTGTGTAATTGATTGACGGTTGTACAACACACGCTGGCTCCTGTGAACACGCTTTGGGTTTTTTAGTGAAAACAGACTCCCCTGCACCCCCTGCAGGATGAACAGTGCATTAGCAGACTGCACTCAAACACAGCTGCAGGGAATCGGAGATGATTAAACGTAGGAAGAAAATTGTGAAACATGGTGAAATGAAGTGCGTGTATGTGTGTAAGAGTGATAACTGATTGTTGTATGACCATGTGCTGTCTCTGTGTGCAGGTATCACTTCTGCGAGAAGTGCTTCAACGAGATTCAGGGAGACAGCGTGACGCTGGGCGACGATCCCGCGCAGCCGCAGACGTGAGTGCACAAACCTGTCAAGATCAAATAAATTAATCAATTAGGAATAAGAATTTTATCATTAAATATCATGTTAAATGTCACAGAAATCCTTTTTTTTATTGGCTGAGAATTTTCATTTCAAAATGATGAAAAACATTCTCTCTCTCTCTCTCTCTCTCTCTCTCTCCCCCCCTCTGTTACTCTCTCATCTCTCTCACACTGTCTTTATTTAATGTCTTTCTCTGTGCATGTGTGCAGGATGATTTCCAAGGATCAGTTTGAGAGAAAGAAGAACGATACACTAGACCCTGAGCCGTAAGTCACACACACTGTGTATAAAACCATAAGTCTAATTGCTCCATGTGACAGACCTCACTTTATTACTGCAGTGTAAAAATGTTGGTGTGTGTGTGTGCGCAATAGCCAGCGTAGTCCATTCTGTCCAGCAGTGTGCATTCTGTTGCATGGCGCCCCCTACTGTAAGATTCTGTGACACTCCCACTCTGACCCTTGAAGTGAATTGGGGGATATCCGAGTTCAGAACGACGGGTTATAGATGGAGCACATGCTGTATTAATTATTAATAGGTTCCCATTAGTCCTCCAACAAAGGCGTACTTGCATTGGATTGCTTGCAAATGCGTAAGAACTGGAGGTATAGAGAATGAACGATGATTTCTGCCTTGCTGTACAGATCTGCAGTTTGCACATCAGAGTTCACACACTTCAAATCCCGATAAAATGATTTCGATCTAATAACAATGAATCAATTCTTGTGCACTCAGGTTTGTTGAATGTAAAGACTGTGGACGCAAGATGCATCAGATATGTGTCCTACATTATGAAGTCATCTGGCCCTCTGGGTGAGTGTGTGTGATTTTTTTTTTCGTTTTTGCACGTGCTCGTAGAGTGACGCCTGATAGCACCTTTGTCTCCACAGCTTTATCTGTGATAACTGTTTGAAGAAGAGTGGGAAGATGAGAAAGGAAAATAAGTTCTCAGCAAAAAGTAAGTGAACTATTCTTCCATGTCCTCTGAACGTATTGCTCGAATCCCCACAGTTGTCTTAAAGCCGTTCTGACATTTTATCAGCTTGAGCAAAGATTGTCAGATGAGCGTTTAGAAGGCACAAGGCACTATCGAGGTATAGTAACCATAGACTTGAGGAGCAGAACGAACTTTGTAGACATTGCACCATTACATTTTATTTACACCTCCAGAAAGCTGGAACTGTGTTTTTTCCCCATTGTCTCTGTTCCGCCTTTGTGGAATACTCCTAAAGTCTTACACTCAGTAATTTTGTTGCATCGAATATGTCTGTTAACCAAACAGTCGATCAGAGAAACAAATAATGACAAGCAAATAAAATGCAGGTTATAAATGTGAATACTTGCGTGACTGTGACATGCAGTGTGATTGTCATTTGATTTGTACTTGCTTATCAATAACATGGACTTTAGCTAATTACACGTGAATGTCGATTTGGACTAGAGATTTTTTTTCCATTGAATTTTGCATGACACTTGACGACTCGCTTTGCTACTTTATTATTTAAGAACCTAACTCTGTCACAAACCAGTCTGATTCTGAATCAGAGTTAGAATTGAGCTTTATCGGACAAGCAGCTTTCTAAACGCATGTGTTCTGCTACTTGTGTAATTCTGAAGTCACGAGGGGGTGCAAATACTTATAATAGACTGAAAATGCTTCATGAAACATCAGTGTTTGTGCAGAAGCTCATGAGAGACCCCGTATAATTCACTGAGTGATTGCGCTATGTCAGGCTGAGCAGAGCTTTTCAAGCTGATGTCTTATCTAGATCTCTCTAATGAACTCTGTGTGTGTGTCAGGATTGCAGGTGACACGGTTGGGCACATATATAGAGGAGAGAGTGAATAAGTACTTGAAGAGACAGAGCCACCCGGAAGCCGGCGAGGTTTTTGTGCGAGTGGTGGCCAGTTCGGACAAAACGGTGGAAGTCAAGCCCGGCATGAAGGCCAGGTAAACACATGCAACATGTTTCCTCACCGCTCGTGAGGGATCTAAAGCTACGTCTGGATTTCTGTAAAGCTGCTTTATGACGGTGTCCGTTGTGTGAAATACTGCTTGAAATCATGGCAGTAGCTTAGGAAACTAACGGCTTGCCCTCCCGCCAGGTTTGTAGACAACAACGAGATGGCCGAGAGCTTCCCCTACAGAACCAAAGCACTTTTCGCCTTTGAGGAGATCGACGGCGTCGACGTGTGTTTCTTTGGCATGCATGTGCAGGAGTACGGCTCGGATTGTCCTTTTCCCAACACCAGGTAAATGCTCCTACCCGAGCATGGAGTATGCAGCACTTTGCACGTTTCCTGGCAGAAGAGCCTCAATCTAATGTTGCTGTTTCTCTTCACAGACGGGTATACATATCATACCTTGACAGTATTCACTTCTTTAGACCTCGCGTGCTTCGAACGGCAGTTTATCACGAGATCCTCATCGGTTATCTGGAATACGTCAAGAAGCTGGGGTATGGCTGTTTGTTTTTAGTTATTTCTTAACAAGCACTGATTTTCGAAAGAGTGTGGTTTGTTGTGTGTAAATATTAAAACGTTTGTTGTGTCGCACTAACCTGGCTCTTGAATTCCTCTTGGCAGGTATGTGACAGGACATATATGGGCGTGCCCTCCGAGCGAAGGTGACGACTACATCTTCCACTGTCACCCCGCTGATCAGAAGATCCCCAAACCTAAGCGCCTGCAGGAATGGTACCGTAAGATGTTGGATAAGGCCTTTGCAGAGAGGATACTCCACGACTACAAGGTACATTTGACGTTTCTTTTCCTAGTTCTGGATGATTTTTCCAAAGTGAATTTCTGATGAGGGGGGGGGAAATCTAAATTTAATCAAGGGTGTATTCATTTAAACAGATTGGTGCAATATTTAACCACAAAAATCATCAATTATTCAGCTTCTGGCTGTGAATCAGCAGCCATGTAAGGAATAATGCATGGTTTATTTGTTTACAACTCAGAAGTTGATTATTTTTCGAGAACTGCACATCAGTGTTGGCTGGGAAAGTAATTTCACATATGGGTGTATTTTATAGGACATCTTTAAACAAGCGACAGAGGACCGTTTGACGAGTGCAAACGAGCTGCCTTATTTCGAGGGAGATTTCTGGCCTAACGTGTTGGAGGAGAGCATTAAGGAGCTGGAGCAGGAGGAGGAAGAGAGGAAGAAAGAGGAGAACACAGCGGCCTGTGAAACTCCAGAGGTGCAGTTTCTCTCTCTGCAGAAATTTGTGTTTTTCTGTGCATACTATTATATATATTGATTGTATCAGTATATAGTATAAATCAATCTTGAGTGTGATGAAGGAATAGTTTTACACCCTCCCACATAGCGTTTATTTTTCCTTTTTTTTTTTTTTCTTTCAGGGCACGCCAGGGGACAGCAAAAATGCCAAAAAGAAGAACAATAAGAAAACCAATAAGAATAAGAGCAGCGTGAGTCGAGCCAATAAAAAGAAGCCTGGGATGCCGAATGTAGCCAATGACCTATCCCAGAAACTCTACGCTACCATGGAGAAACACAAAGAGGTGTGGCATATCAGCGGTTTGCCCATTTGGATGCTTGCTGTACTGTTTAGCATCATATTTGTGTTGTACATTGATGCAGTTGTCATTAAGGTTTTCAACATTTTCCTCCAGGTTTTCTTCGTGATCCACTTGCACTCTGGGCCGATGATGAACACGTTGCCACCCATAATGGACCCTGACCCGCTGCTCTCCTGTGACCTGATGGACGGGCGAGACGCGTTCCTGACGCTGGCGCGGGATAAACACTGGGAGTTCAGTTCTCTGCGCCGCTGCAAGTGGAGTACCATGTGCATGCTGGTGGAGCTGCACAACCAGGGCCAGGACCGCTTCGTCTACACCTGCAACGAGTGCAAGCACCACGTGGAGACTCGATGGCACTGCACCGTCTGCGAGGTGAGGACCTGTGAAAGTGCTTTAGGTTTCAGGGAGAGGGGGTGGAGTCAGCTTGGGGGAAGGGGAAGGTTTGTTAGTGATTGGCAGGTATTTTCTTATGTCTAGACATCTTCAATGAGACTGATCTCTGTTGTGTGTTTTTTTTTTTGTTTGTTTTGTTTGTTTTTTTTTCTTTTTCTTTATAGGACTTTGACTTGTGCATCAACTGCTACAACACTAAGGGCCACGAACACCAGATGGTCAAGTGGGGTCTCGGCCTGGATGATGACAACAACAGCCAGAGTGGCGAGGCCTCCAAGAGCCCGCAGGAGAGCCGGCGTCTGAGCATTCAGCGCTGCATACAGTCCCTGGTGCACGCCTGCCAGTGTCGCAATGCTAACTGCTCTCTTCCATCCTGCCAGAAGATGAAGCGTGTGGTGCAGCACACCAAGGGCTGCAAGCGCAAGACCAATGGCGGCTGCCCTGTCTGCAAGCAGCTCATCGCGCTTTGCTGTTACCACGCCAAGCACTGCCAGGAGAATAAGTGCCCTGTGCCCTTCTGCCTCAACATCAAGCACAAGCTGCGGCAGCAGCAATTGCAGCACCGCCTCCAGCAGGCCCAGATGATGCGACGGCGCATGGCCACCATGCAAGGCCGTGCCGGACCCCAAAGCCTGCCATCCCCTCCACCTTCTGCAGCTCCAGGCACGCCCACAGCACACCAGCAACCACAGCAGCAGCCAAACACGCCCCAAACGCCACAGCCCCTACTTCCTAGCCAGCCGGCCACACCCAGCACTGGCGTCATGTCTCCCACTTATTCCACTGCTCCCCGCAATGGCCAGCAAGTGTCCCAAGGCAAGCCGGGTGCCCAGGCTTCACCGCTGCACCAGCAGCCATCTCCGCTCCCTCAACCCCAACCGCAGCAGCATCAGCAACCACAGCAACAACAACCGCCACAGCAACCACAGCAGCTCCCACCTCCTGGCGCAGTCCAAATGGCACGGAAGATCGAGTTGATGGCGCAGGCCCAACAGAACCAGAACTATCGCATGGCTGTAAACGGCTTGGCCATGAACCACCAGCAGCAGCAGCAGCAGCGTATGCCGGGTGCCATGCAGCCTCCTATGCAGATGGTGGGACCTCGGGGGCAGCAGGTCATGCAAGGCATGCCACCAGGCCAGTGGGCACAAGCAGGAATGCAACCAGGAATGCAGCAGGCATCTCAACCGCAGCAGCAAGCACCACAAGGCCCACAGCAACCCGTGCCAATGCAGAGGCCCATGATGCCTCAGCAGCCTCCGCAGCGCATGATGGTACCTGCGCAGGGCCAGCGACCGCCCCAAGCACCCCAGAGACCTCCAGCCATAGCACCAAATGCCCTGCAAGACCTTCTGCGCACACTCAAGTCTCCCAGCTCGCCGCAGCAACAACAGCAGGTGCTTAACATCCTCAAGTCCAATCCGCAGCTCATGGCAGCTTTCATCAAGCAGAGGACAGCAAAGTACGCCAGCCAGCCACAACAGCAGCAGCAACAGCAACAACAGGGCATGCAGGCCACAATGCAAGCCATGGCAGCCATGCAGGGTGTCCAAAGACCTGGCATGCCAACCCAACAACCTCAGCAGCCAAACACACAAGGCATGGCAGCTCTCGGCCCAACGCAGGGTCAAATCATGAGCCCGGCGCATGCCGAGATGTACCGTCGGCAGCTCTTGCGCCAACAGCAGCAACAACAGCAGCAGCAGCAGCAGCAGGGCGTGATGCCACAATCGCACGGCCAGTTCCCTCAAGCGCAGGGTGCTGCGTCCAGCTACTCACAACTTCGCATGCAACACCAGCAACTAACGGCGATGCAAGGTGCCGGCGGACCTATGAGCCAACTTCCGCCGATGCCACAAATGGGGCAGCCAGGATTGGGCATGGAAGGCGCGCAGAACTTGCTCCACCAACGCATGCTCCAACAACAACAGCAGCAGCAACAGCAGCAGGCCGTCCTCAAGCCCCAGATGGGCTCGCCGGCACCACCAAATCCTATGAGCCCTCAAGGCCACCTGCTACCTGGACAGCCCATGCCAGGCAACACGCTGGGTAGCCAGGTTCGCTCTCCAGCACCTGTGCAGTCCCCACGACCACCGTCGCAGCAGCCACAGCAGCACTCCAGCCCCTCACCACAGGTCCAGCCGCAGCCCTCGCCCCACTCCGCCTCGCCTCACCCTGGCCTGGGCACACCCATGCCTGCTGGTGCCACCCTGGAGCAGCAGGGGCACCTGGGCACACCGGAGCAGAGCACCATGCTCTCACAGCTTAACGCACCTGGCCGTGGCGGCCTACCCACCGACCTAGCCATGGTTGGAGATACCACAGGAGACACGTTGGAGAAATTTGTGGAGCGGTTGTAGCATTTTCGGTGACTCCCAGAAGTGCTCCCACCTTTTCCTATTTTTGGCTCCTCCTTCCTTTTCTCCCACATTTTCCTCTATAAATAATTTTTTTGTACTGACATGTAAAAAGTTCCTGAAATGTAATAAGAAAAAAAAAAAAAGAAATTAAAAAAAAAAAAGTCAGCAAATGATAGGAATGTTGTTGTTTCCTAAAGACTGAGATTACTTCTTTGAGTTGAGGGATTAGAAAAATGTGTTGTTTAAAATGATTTAAATTGCAAAGAATATATTTTTTGGTTCAGACCGTATGTGGTCATTGTTTTTTGTTTTAAAATTTTTTTTTGTTTTGGTGTTTTTGTTTTCAGGGTTTTTTGGGTATGGTTTAATGCCTGCTCTTTTTTAAGAAAATTTACAAAGGTTCATTATATTATTCATACATTTTTATTTTGTACCCTGTCTAACTTTAAAAGCATTTGTGTTCAAAGACCTGTAAAATAATTTGTCTGGGAATTTGGGCAATGTTTTCTCTGCTCTCATCTTTCCTGACGATTGTATTCTAGTGTTGTACTGTTTTATTTCTTCTCCCTTCCCCCCCTTTTCTGTTCTTTCCAGATCTACGTTTTGGAGGAAACCCTCCTTTCCTCATTGTGAAGTCTTCTTGAGGAGAACTATTTGTTTGTGCTGATAGGCATACACACACACACACACACACACACACACACACACATACACAAGTGCATCGGAAACACAGTACGGCAACAATGGATGTGCAAAACCAGATGACATCTCACTGGCCTGGACCCAGAATTTCTGTCTCGCAGATGTAGAAAATTGTTGCTTTTTGTCCTAATTTTGTGATACAGATCTATAAGTATAAAGCAAGAGGGGAGGGAGGCCCCTGAGCTGAGTGGGTTTGGAATGAGTGATCATTGGTTGACTGCTTTTTGGAACACAGAGAGTTCTGCTATCGACCCTCATTCCTCTCACACACAAACTTGAACTGGGGCTCCACTTTTCCTCTTAATGTAAATCATGCAAGTTATTAAGCAAAATACTATAAATATAAGGAAGAGAGAATGGAATCACTGTATAAACTGGTTAAAAAACTTATTTCTTACTTATATACCATATTGTTAAATAAACTGTGTGCAACAGATCAAATCCTTCCGGGGTTTTTTTTTTGTTTTTGTTTTTTTTTAAAAATCTCACTTTAACCTGCCAAACTTGGTGTTATGCGTCAGGGTGAATACAGATCCATATTTAAATGTTAGATATTCATGTACATGTTGCAAGTAAGGAATAAAACACTTGGAAATGTGCTGTTATAGGAAATTAATCAACGACAGGGTGGTGTGACATGACTCTACTCAAAGCAGGGTTACTATTAGCACCCTGAAGTTGAATAGTTTTCTACAACAGTATGTCCCAAAGCATTTTGTTACAAAGCTCTGACACTGGAGACTCCTTCCATAAATGAGATGTCTCCTCGCAGAAAACTTCACCTTATCAATGATTAGATGGTTTTTTTCTTTGTTCATTACAGCATGGTTTTTTTTTTTAATTTGTTTACACAGTGTGTCCCTAATAGCAAGCTTTTCTCTTCTGCATCACCAAATGCACTTGCAGCAACAGAGGTGTGTGGAGCAGGTATGGATGTTTCTACAGGAACACACTCAGGAACCTCAGGGCAGGAGTAGTGTAAGAAAATATTTCCTTAGTGATTTATACACTTAATTCCTTTTCGTTCTTGAGGTCCATGTAGTGAAGGATGTGTAGATGGTGTAGTGAGCGGCATCACATCCAGCCTTAATTTACCATCTCACCGTACACCCAGACACACTTCTGCTATGATTCAGCATCATCTCTACAGTGTAGACTGCAGAAATAATCTCATCCTATCGACTCGTATTAAAGCCACACACACTACAATGTCAGTGTCACTGTGCTGAGGTGTAATGTGTCGTTCGTGACCGAGTCGACTCTGAGTTGGTTCTAAGGAGACAGTGTTTCTCCCTTGTACCTAAAATTGTGTTGTTTTGTTTTTTGGTTTTTAACATGGACATTATGAAAACAAATGAACGACAGTCTCAGGGCGTTTATTAGGTACATTTGTTTTGTTTCTTTTAGTTTTATACAATGTTTTTACTAACCTTTTTAGCTTCTATGAAATTGTTTAAATAATTTTTTCCGTGATAACTTTTGTAGAATTGAAGCGTTATGAGTTTATTGAGTTCGCTAGTTTGCAACGTGACGTATTTACAATGCGACGGAAACACGTCACAGGATGTTTGCAGAGGGGGTTGACAGGAAGACGTTTGAAAAAAAAACAGGAACTAGACTGAGTGAAAATAGCGGTATATTTTAATTTAAGATATTTAAAGGTAAAATGGCGGCTTTAATAAAAGATGTTTAAAGGTAAAATGGCGGCTTTCGTCTTAATTATTTTTTGTATAAACAAAAGGCGCGTGCTGCTTAGTTAGCTCGATTTGTCTGCTGGATAAATGTTACTACAGATATTTTGTATTAGCAGAGTTTGTGATCTAGTAAACAGGACTTGTGAGGACATGTCAGATTAATCTGAAGTTACACATCCAGCTGTGACGGTCCGCTCTTCTTCACTGGATCTTGTGGATAAACTTTATGATGGAGTGATATAATTAGATGCCTGAGCTCGCTCATGGACGACTCGGACCAGGATTTCTCCTTCCTCTGCTCCCGGCTCCTGAAGAGAGTGCGACGGAAAGGGGGAGAGTCTGGAGATGAGAAGAAAACAGTGGAGAAGAAAACAGTGGAGAAGGATGAAGGAGAAGACGAAGACTCGGGATCTCAGATCCCAAGCAGGAACAAAGCGCCGTGTAAAAGGAAAAGAGAGAAGAAGGAAGGACTTCAGAGTAAAAGTACACACAGGATCCATACTGATGGACTTGTGCAGCCTCCGGTCCTCCATTTATTAGTGGGAGGAGCGGAGCAAAAGGTACCTATGCAGTTCATCATCACCTCTACACTCTATCTTTTTCAACTGTTCTCATCTCCAGCCATTATGTCTCATGTCAAGATGCTTGTCTGAGATGATTATTTGTTACTTGGTTACTATTAGACTCCAGAGTCCATGGTGTGATCCTGAGTTTGAGTTACTGTCAGTGAGGAGTTCCACATGTTCTCATCATTTGCTTGTGGGTTTCCTCCCACTTCACACAAGAATGCCAATAAGTGGAATGTTGACTCTAGATTGCTCTTCGGTGTGAACGAGTGAGTGAGTGCACGGCGTCTGGCGTCCCATACACGTGCAGGCTCCAGATCTGGCTCCAAAGCGGTTCCTGAAGATGAACGTGTATCATTACTGCTGTTTGCAGAGCCTCTGTACTGCCATGTATTGTGTGTGGCATCCTGCTTCCACTTTGTCCCATTGAATACAGAGATGACCCAAGTTGCATTGATTTGATTTTGCAGGAGCAGAAGATGAAGGCGAAGGAAAAGGTGCTCATCAGGATGCAGAGGTTTAAGAGAGCGACTCCACCTCGCCTCGTGCACACCGAGGAAGCGGCGAGTGCGGAATCTGCCGTACAGCCTGCTGAGACACTCTCACTTCCTACGCAAGGCAAGATCAGATCAACCCCCAGTGCATAATCTTTAAGCAGTTTTTAGGGATAACACACGAACGATAAAAATTCAGTAACGTTTGATAAGATATGATAGAAGAGCTGTCCAGGTGGCTTGGCTTACCTTAAAGATTTAGTATGTACTGTATAACTGTGACTATAAATGCTACAGTGGAATGTAGATAGTTATACATTAATAATTATTACAGTGTGTTTGTGTTTTAGGGCCCGTTGAGAAACAGGAGAGTGACAAGCTCTTGGCTGAGAAATTACAGCAACAGTTTAACCATGAGGCTGAGAACCAGGCTGTAGTGGACGTGGTGGACAGAGGCTTGTTTTTCTGTCAGCT
This sequence comes from Gogo arcuatus, assembly GCA_028570945.1. NCBI lineage: Eukaryota > Metazoa > Chordata > Actinopteri > Siluriformes > Anchariidae > Gogo > Gogo arcuatus. The sequence continues at coordinate 1,790,159 of JAOTRR010000001.1, forward strand.
CTGCTACAAAGACCTGTCAGCTATGAGCCATCACCTGCGCACTCAGCACATCAACCGGTAACAAAGCTCGCCGTCACTGACAAACTGAAACGTGTGTTGGTGTTATGATGAATACAGCATTGCTCGCTCTCTTCTGCTTGGATTCAGGTGTCTTGATGAGCGTGAGAACAGCACCTCACGTGTTGCTCCTCTTCCTCATCCACGCTTGCCCGAGTGCCCTATTTGTGGGCGGGGTTTTAAGTCCGAAAAGACCCGCTCCACACACTTAAAGCGCTGCTCAGCGAGCATGGGCGTGTCTCCAGCTGAGCTGCTGCAGGCCCTGCAGAAGCAGGCAGCCGAACGGGAGAAAGGGTAAGCGGTTTAGTCCAAAACCGCAGAAATGAGTCCAGGTCACTTGTACAAAGTCGTGATTTCGCCTTGCTGTCTTTCTCTCTTATGTCGAGGCAGCAGTGACACTTCAGAGTCCAGCATGCCTGTGAGGAAGAAAGCCAGAAAAAAATCGCCGCGCATGGACGAAGACACCATGGTGGCTCTGGCTCTGTCTCGCTCTCTGCTGGAGCAGGAGAAGGAGCGAGAGAGAGACAGGGAGGAGGAGAGACGTATACAGGCACAGCTGGCGCGCGGTACGTCAGTCACAGCTCCTGTGTTACGGGGTAGAGCTGGAGCAGGTGAGTTATCTGTACCTTATTGCGTTCATATCACGACGTGGAAAAGCACAAAGTTTGTGCGTCCAAATGTAGTGCCATTTAAGCTCAAATCAAATACCTGGATCTTTTCTTATCCGAGATTGAACGCACAGGTTTAAATGAGAAAACAGACAGATATTTGGAGCACTGAATAGGTACACCCCAGAGTGGCACTGCGTTACACCCCTATGATAAATAATTATATAGTGTGTATCATGTGATTGTGCAGTGTGTGTTATTGCGTATAACATGACATTCTTGCTCAGGTAAGAGTCGAGGAAAGAGGAGGAAAGGTGCCCCGGATGCTCCCCCTCCCCTCCTCCTGGTGCAGGATCCACACGCTGCTCTGAACCGGATCCAGGAGCGAGTCTCCTCGTTGCTACTCATCCCCAGACCTCCTACTCCTCCCACCCCCACCCTGCTGCCCTCTGCGCTCTCCACACACACCCTACTCTGGCTCAAGAGTGCGCTGCCTGGAGGAGGACCAGCCTCACTTTCTGAGTTTTATACTGCAGAGCTCGGCGCGTTCATACCGCCTTGGATCAGAGCAGAGGTGAGACGTTCTTACACGCGCACGCGTTTACAGTGAATAAGGCTTCCACAAGATCAATCACTCCTTGATTGTCTTATGTGTTTAAAAAAGATCACAAAGAATCTCATCTTACCTGTAAGAGTTCCTAGCTAAGTGTTTCTCCCTTCTCGGTGTCACTTTAATGTAGAATAAAAGCAGTTGTAGCTTATTGCCAATTATATTTTGTGGTTTCTCCACAGAAGAAAAATCCTCCATCATCAGAGGTGACACCAGTAAAACAGCGGCCTGCAGCAGCCTCAGAATCCGTCACAGCTCCAGCACAGTATCTCGCTGCTTCGGCTCCACGTTGCCCCTCCACCCCAGGTCTGGGCACGCCCGGGACACAGGCCCTGACTGACCTGGTGGATCTGGCTGAGGAGGGCATGACGCTCACACAGTACAGATACACTGGTGAGAATTTATCTACACCAAGAGCTCATTTAATCAGATCATGCGTCTCTGCTCTTGTTGTATCGAGGACAGAAACTGGTCCTACGTGCCTCCTTCTCTCAGCAGATAACGATCCTGCTGCAGCTGAACCTCCTCTCAGCGGATTTGTTCCTGAACCTACAGAGACCCCGGGACCTCCTATAAACCAGGTAACGCTTCATCTAAAGCCTCCTTTATCTCAAGCCGAAATGTTATAAAGCCAATGAACAGAATCAGCTGAAATGTACAATGCAGCACTGGTTAGGATTAACGTCATGTCTTTATTTGTCACTTCTGTGTCTCAGAAGTGTGTGTCCAGGCTGTGTTCTGAGCTGGGTAGCATGGTGAACAACCCTCAGCTCAGTGATGTGCAGCTGCAGGTGGACAGCGGCGACGTCTACTTCTCTCACTCCTTCATGCTCTACACCCGCTGCCCTCTGCTGGCTAACATGGTAAATACACTTAAGTGATTCCTTCTCTGTTACAGAGAAATAACACTACACTAAGCTGCTGTTACAGAAAATTAATCAACACCTTGTGACAACTCACAATGCTAAACCGCAGCGTTGTTATTTTTTCGGACTAGATTTGCCTAACGTGTTTTTACCATGTGTCCAGATCCACGATGCAGGTTTTGGAGTGCAGGAGGAAGGCTTTCCTCAAGCTCAGAGAGTTTTGTTGAATGATGTGTCAGGTGAGGCGGTGTACGCTCTGTTGCAGTACCTGTACACTGCTGTTTGCCACCTGACACACACCCTGCTGCCTGATGTACTCCAGCTAGCCAGCAGGTCAGTGTGATGCCACAGTGACGTCACTGCGATCGGCTACACTGTGACGTTTTGTTCACGTTTATAGATCACATGTATTAAATCAGCAAGTCAGACATTACTTGTTAGCTGCATGAGCCTTAGAGCTCTGATAAGATAGGTTGAAAATGGTGCAAATTTCATTTTAGCCTCATCATTCCCTAGTCAGTGTAACCTTGAAAGGACAAAAACTGAAAAAAAAGAGGGCTGCAGCAATAGTGTCTTATCCCAGGTTGTGAGGAACATGCCTTTATGGCAGCTGATGCTTCATTACTTAGAAACAGCATATTGGAGCCTCTCTGAATTTTTTTGTGTTCAGTACGTCTATTTATTTATTTGCGTGTTTTGTGTTAGGTTTGGTCTGTCTGAGCTGCAGCTGCTGTGTGAGCAGTACACTGGAAATCCAGTGGAGGACCCAAGAGAACAGGACTGGGACGCTTCCCTGGCTCATGAGCCTGCAGCTGAACTCCAGCAGAGCCTGGCCGATCATCAGTTCCTGGAGCTCCTACGCTCCATGTGGGAGCACGAGGATGTTGACGGCGAGGAAGTTGTGGAAGCCAAGAGAGGAACGGAGGGTGAGGACGAAGAAGACAGCAGAGATGGAGAGGTTAAAGAAGATATCGTTAACGAGGACGAGCTGAATGAGATTTACGAGTTTGCGGCCACGCAAAGGAAGGTGAGGGCTGAGGCAGAGGTGAACACTGAGAGTGGAGAAGAGGAAGATGAGGGAGTGAACAACTGCTCTGATGCAGAACAGAGGGATGTAGGAAAGCAAAGTGTCAAAATGGAGGACGCAACAGACGTGCACTGCAGTGCTGATGTTGATTTGAGCCCTGCATGTCATAAAAACGTGCACCAAAGCAGAGGTCCGGACGCCAGTTTAGACCGGAGCTACAACCGTCTGTTCTCTGAGTCCTGGGGACAGTACGTGGAGCCGTCTCAGACACAAACTCAGCATTTAGACCTGAAGAATACACCCACCTCGCGGCGCACATCTTCAGTCAGCGAAGTGATTGATCTGTCCATTAGTCCCCCAGCGGAATCTGGAGAACCAGCCAGGTCGCTATTTCCTGTGACCGGCGTGTCTCCAGGAGAAGTGCCAGGAGAGACTCCAGACCAGAGCGAGGCAGTTCAACAGCCTCTGACTTCGGAGAGTCCGAATGCTCATGGCATCTCACAGCTCACAGCAGAACGCTCAGAACTCTGGTCTAAACACCCCTCAACTTCAGCTCTTAGTAAAACCCAGCTTGAAGTCACTCCTTCACTACCCATTAGTACCAAACCTAAACTCTCCCCTTCTACACCCAATCGTAGCCAGCCTGAGCTCATCATCCTCTCTGACTCCAGCGATGACATGGATCACGACCCTCCTGGTGAAGTTCCTTCACGTGGTGATGCTCCCAGACCACCAACCGCATCTCCATCACGACTCAGTCTGCGCTACACTCATATTAAAGCTAAAGAAACCACACAGGTTGGACTCTCTCCCAAAAGATCAAACAAGACCCCCAATTCTGTGCATCCAGAACCTTCCAGATCAGACCAAAAAGGCAGCGAGAGCGTATTGGATGGCTCTGCGGAGGTTTCATGGTTAATCCCGGCGACTCCGGAACCTTCAACCCGCACCGGCTCAACGCAGACCTCCAGCAGCATGCGTCGCACTCAACTCTTCCCCAGATCTCACTGTTCATCCTCCTCTTCCTTCTCCTTTTCCATTTCCGACAACCCGAAAACTACATCGTGCTCAAACTCCCTCAAAGAACCTCATAGAGAACATTCACAACCATCTCCGGCTTTCCAGAAGCTCACATCCCATTCCAGATTGTCCAAGACCTCACACTGTGACTCTGTAAATCAAACTTCTCATAATTCTGCCTCTGAGCCCTGCAGCAGCACTCCTCTCCACTCAGACCTTCGTCTGCACCATCTTGATGCTCTTGGATCTCCTTTACTGAGAGACAGTGAGCTGAGATCTCAAAGAAGAGCAGGTCAAGAGGACAGACTTGGATCCCTCCGTCTTGGCCCATCTGAGAACTCGTCATCCCCACGACGAATCTCTCAGTCAGAGAAGGAACCAACCACAAGTCCTGTCAGGTCCCAGCACTGTGATAACCCTGGAGATACTGGAGATCAGGAGATGAGCACTGAAGAAAAGGAACCAGTGGAAACCAGGACAAGCAAAACAAATGAAGTTGAAGTAATGGAGGAAGGCGTCTCTTTTGTCTTCGATGAGCCGCCCATTGCGTTCGATGACTCCTGGGGTCTGGGTGAAGCGGTTGCCGTCCAAGGGCCATGCCTCAGTCTGAGGCTGGAGAGCAGTGGGGACCAAACAAGTTCTCCAGAACAAAGTGGACAGGGTGAGACAGCTTCCCCACACACCATCTCTCCTCCTGGGCCTCAGCGCAACCTCCCAGATCCTGGAGCTGCACACGACCACAGCTTGCCTGATGCAGCGATTTGGGACAGCTGGAAGGAAGACGACGAGGATGAGGAAGTGGATGCTCTTCCTCTTTCTCAGAGAGTGGGTGCAGTGGCTCCCACCAAGAGGGTGTCTCAATTAAGAACGCCAGGTAACAAAGTCTTGGTGTAACCTGTGATGATGTATTAGTTTTGGCACCCACTTTAAGATTGATGTGATGGTGTCAATTTGTGTGGAATATAATGGTATTTATTTATTCAGTGGCTTGCAAGAAGAAGAATCAAGCTCCACTGGTGCCCATTACACCCATGCCAAGCTTCTCAGACATGGACACACCTGAGCTAAAGAACAGCCTGAACAGGTGAAGGCTCGTTTGACTTATTAGAATTTTGGTTTCCGCTCCCATTCATTCTCACATCTCTGCCAGCCAATCACAGTGAAGGTGGGTGGGTGCTTGAGTCACCTTATTTTCAGAGAGAGGCTTTTCTGTTTAGTTCAGATAGGAGTATAGTGCGCTTTGACTCTTAATCGAGAAATCCATTATAAAAGTGAATATGCAAATTGAAAAAAGTGCCCCATCTCCTTCCTCTGGTTAGTTAATTCCTATAAAAGGATTTAATCATTAAAAAAAAGTTTCTAAATGTTAGTGGCTTTAAAGTGCAACATAACACCTGTATTTCCATTCCGTAAAAAGACAGAGGAGCAGATATAAATTAAAAATATCGTAGCAGTAAGAAGCGGGTTGTCGGTCACACACAGAACTCCTTTTCCACCAGATCTTTCACGTTATAATTTAAAGGTACAGTATTACTATTACATACCCATCAGCAACTTATTGATATTCCACAAAACTCAAAAGGAAAATAGGAGTGACAGAGAATGGGTATCAGAAGGGAATGGATATCTACATCTGTGTAGTTAGACCATGACAGTTTTGGACGACTAGCTGTGAATTAAGTTTGCGTATTACGCCTGTGCCTGTCTGTATAGGCGTGGACTGGTGTTGTACCAAAATATACAAGACTGTATGTGAGATGAAAAACCAAAATGGTGATTTGTTTCCACATTTACAATATTTGTACTACGCCAGGTATGGCGTGCGCCCCCTTCCCAAGAAGCAGATGGTCCTGAAGCTGAAGGAGATCCACCAGTTCACCCACCAGCTGATGAGCTCCAGCTCTGAGGAGGATACTTCTCCCCAAACCTGCCCCAGAGTTGCTCCAGCTGCCTTCAAGCCGCCCACAGCACCCCCTCCTGTCTCACCCAGAAAACTGCAGTTTGGAGAGGAGGAGGAAGATCTGGATGTGTTACCTGCATCTCAGGATTCTACCACCTCCTCCACGGCCGAGTCAGAAAGGTGGAACACACACACAAATACCAACAATAGCTGCTGCATTCACACATGTTCATTTGTATTCTATAGGTTTAGTAGGATGTCTAATGAATGCATTTTGAATATCAAAGAGGCAATTTTTTTTATTATATGGACTTACCGTGAAAGTCCACAACACATTTGTGCATATTTTTTTAAATTATTTAACTCCCTCCTGATTTCTTACTATCTACACACACACACACACACTTTCTACTCAAGAGGTAACATATGGGGCCCCTAACCAGTGACCACTGGCCCAGTAGAGCAACATTCAACCACAGAGAGAGAGTGAATTCACTAAGTGCCTGCTGGAAATGAATTACTTGCGTCTAATGTCACGTTTAGGAGACAAACTTTAGCTTTCATATTTTAAAAGTTTAGGAAGTGTGTCTTGAAAAAAAAAAATGTATTCGTAAATCTTAAATATTTTGAAAATTGAGTATTTAAACAGCGCCATTCCATTTTGCAGTATGATTTTCCTGTAACTGTGAGATCAATTCCTCCAGATCCAACCCGGAGATGTGCGACTCTGATGATGACGGCTCCGACAGCGAGGGTATCACACTGTCTCAGGCAGCCGTACGTGAGAAGCATAAACTCCAGGCTGTGCATTCGTTCATCCTGTCTGACCCCGTGTTGTATGGCAGCGTGTTGCAGTACCAGCCACTCTCTCTACATGAGCTAAAGGCAGGGCTCCGGGCCGCAGGTATCAGGCTGGGCACCGCCAAGCTGCTGGACTTCCTGGACTCCCAGTGCATCACTTTTACAACTGCAAAGCAAGGCCATCCAGCACCTTCACGCAGGAGAGCTCGCGGAGCAGGAAGAGGGAGGAAAAGACTAGCTCAGGCAATTGAGTGAGCTGCAGGAGAAGGAATTGTATGAGCCCCCTCTGGATGAGCTGCATTATTAAAATTCTCAGGATTTTTATCCATGTGTTACATTCAAATATAGTATTTGTTTTGAAATTAATGTTTTAACTGTCTGCTTGAATGTATATTTCATCCTGTTCACCCCAAACGCAACACCTTCACAAGCTTTAAAGACGCAGTTTGTAATGTTTCTACATTTTAAAGGTGCCCAATATGGCCTTGCTCGTTTAGTCTTTTCAGGTTGCTTACATTTTAACAAAGTCTGAAATTAGCCTCGCCCACAACTGACACAGAGCCAGACTGTTTCTGCAAGTGTTGGATTACAAACTGCTCCTTTAATATTCTCCAGGGACCACTTTTTTGTGCTTTGATCTGAAAGAAAGATCAACAAAGTCTTGAAATACAATTTACTGTTTTTTCATCATTTTTCATATTTTTTTATGCAAAGACCAGCCAGAAAAAAAGATTTTGCATTTCAGCTCACTGCAGTCTCACACAGTTACAGCAGCAGAATGAAAATTTCACATTCCTGTCTAATTGTGTGCATGTGTTTATATAGTGCAGTCTGGTCTCTTGGACACTGAACACATCCCCTGGGCTCACACAGAGCATCAACTTGGACCCTGGCCCCCTCCCCCCACATCCTTCATAACCCAGTCCAGCTCCCACAACCCCCTGCTGCTCCCGTTCTACACCTGTCACGATGGGTTAGCGATGGTGGCCAGGAAGCGCTGCGCCCACCACTCCTCCAGATCGATCGGCACAAAGTCTGCAGAGACACAGAGAGAGACGAACACAAGGACATCAGATCGGGTCACGATCCAAGAGACGCTAGTTTAACTTTAATTTACAGTTTATACTGTTGTAATCAGAGTTGAACACACGACAGGTACGCAGAGGGAAGAAAGGGTGTAAAGTACAATCCGGATTCAGTTAATTTATAATCTGTTGGCTTTTGAAACTGCTGTGAAGCTTTCTGAAGCTGGTTTGAGCACTGGAGATGGGTGGGGAGGAAGTGAACACGGTAATTATAGACGTGTATATGTCGCAGAGATGTATACATATTAGGAAAGCACAATCTGATACTGAAACTGTTAAATGCTGGTTCTGTTTTTCATTAGAGGTGCCAAAATTTATGGTTTAGCCTGAGCATTTCTGATTTTTTGAGCATTTATGACCCCTTGCAACAGCGATTATGGGTGCCACCTAAAAACTATATGAAAAGACGCACATTTGCTTTGGTTACTTTTGCTTTCTGATGATGTTATCAAGGTGAACTTTGACCTGTGAAGTCTCAAGTCATGGTCAGTACAGGCGCAGGTTATAACGTGCTGTTGGCATGGAGCCGTCTCATTGAGCTTTTTAGAAAATGTATGAATTTATGAAACTGGAGTGATATCAGGATAAAAGGTCAGCATTTAAATGGCACATTGACTTTAAACACGCATGTTGACTTAAGTTATTAGACATGTTAATAAGGCATGTTTACTAGGACATGAGAGTAAGGATGCAAACTTTTGAACTTAAAAGATAACTGCTCCTTGGACTCCTGGCATATTTAGGCCGTGGTGTAACAGGATTTTGGTTTAACTGTACAACAGAGCTACACGGATTCATTCAGAATCAAAGGGGGGTGCAGACTTTTGCACTCAACAGTAAGGTCTCATGATGTAAGCAGGATAACAACAAAAGTGTATCTATGATAAAATGGCAGACGATGACCATGTTCCTCATCCTTTACTTTCTAATATCAGGACTGATGAGTATGTTGTGTAACAGAGAGGGACATTCAGAGTAGCTATAAATGGATAAAGAAAAAACAAGACGTTATGTTTATTAAAAAAACAAACAATTGTAATCCTTAACAAATTGCCTTGGTATAAGAGGAATAAAGCATTGTTGGAAAATAATCAACTTCAGAGTGGTAACAGTCATGTCCCTTTTTTTTTTTGTTTTGCATCAGATGACCTCACAGCTTCCAGTCGTTGATTATTTTCCTAATCTGCAATGTTTTATTGTTTATGTAACAAGTGTATGTATAAGTGCTGATAGTAGCATGTTGTGTACAGTGTTAGAAGGCTGTATGAACACCAACTTTGGAACCTGGTGTTTGTAATATATATGTTTGTGTGTGTGTGTGTGCGCGCAAGTAATATAGTGTGACTTACTCTTCATGCTGGGGTTGGGATTCCTCTCGGCGTACTGCACTGGGCCTTTCCCGTTCTCCGGCTGAGCTCCTTCACCAAGTTTCTGCTCCACCTCCTGCCACGCTGTACACACACAATGATTTGTCAATTCACACTTAGCACATAGTACAGCACTAGATCAAAAAGCAAAGACTGTCTGATTAACCTGAGATTACCCCGTGCACAGCAGGTGAGCTCACATGAACACACCAGCTTAACAGGGACGCCCACATTTATTCTCTCATAAATCACAACGGGGGGCATGCAGTTATCGGAACATGGTCATCATCAGGGTGTAATGCAGCTTGATACAAAGCAGCGTTACTTACCCTGAAGTAGATTATATTCCTAAAACGGTCCATGTTTCATGCTGTTTTACTTCCACAGCAATTTGCCAACACTTTGAATTTTCTGTTTTATTTTTTTTTTTTTAATATACATTTTAGCTGTTTATTTGTAGTTTCCACAATTTTTAATGTTAGCAGCTATAACCTCTCTCTCACTTAAAACCTTAAAAAAAAAAAAAGCAGCTTGTCATATTACTGAGAAACCGGAAATCCCTCCATCCTGAAGATTTTTCCATGTCGGAAAACTTATAGCTGTACCTCTGACACTGGAGACTCCTTCCATAAATGCTAAACAAACGCCCTCACAGAAACCGTCACCATAACCAACTGTCACCGGTTGGTTTTTTAAAAAAATCTGTTTAAGTGGAGCGTCCGCCCAAGTCGTTATGAATGAGTGAGTAGTTATAGAAATATAGAAACGATACTGTATTACAACAAGTGCATTAATATAAACCTGTGAGTCGCAGCTGCACTATTGTCAGAGCTGAAAAATTCATTTCCGAACAGCAAAACCCTCTGACCAATCAGAATCGAGAATTCATAATGACAAGCGCTGGACTTCATGAACAACTTCCAATAGAGGTTGATTATTCCACCTGAACTCAGGTAGAAGTCGTGGGCTGTAGTTTGAAGCTGGAGCTGCATTTTAGAAGTGAATTTTGACTTGTACATTAACTCCTTTTAATACACACTTCACTATTTTATAGGTGTGTGTATGGTGGAACAGATTAATTCTGAACTGAGGCGAGCGTTCGAGGATTTAGACGTGAACTTTGTACAGTGCTAAACTAAAGGCTATTACCTTCCGCTATTCTTTAACAAACTTCAGACACCAAACATTTTGGATGTTCGATTGCTGTTCAGGTTATGGATTTAAAACGGCACTGAATTTTATTTTATTTTTTGGATAAACTTCCCTTGAGACAGAAGCGTGTTTATTGAACTGAAAACAGAGCAGGGATATAGGCAGTGCTCTGACTGGTTTTGTAGGGAGTTGCATCAGCCATTTGGTGGGTCTGTGCTGGAGAAAGGAGGAGCTGCAGAGATAAGAGATTTGGGTTCGTTTCAGCAAATGCAGTGTGGCAGTTTAAAACCCTCGCTAAACCACGTCATGAACCATGAGTGATGGACGCTTGTACAAAGTCTAGTACAAAGCGTGCTCAGAGCTCCAGTCAGCAATGCTTCATTAGGAAGTTTCCAGTAAACAGACCCTGACCTTACTTCTACATCACATGCACAACCTTAACTCCTGATGCATGTACAAAAAAATAAAAATAAAAACCCACAGAACCCTGAACATTCAAGCTGTGCCACTAACATCCATCATCCCTGGGTCATTGTCAGTTCCAGCTTTGGCCTCATTCCAGACTACAGAGACTTTGTACAGACGAGTTGTACAGCCAGCAAACTCATCACCTCACCTTCGTAAACGAATCGCACGTTCTCCTCGTGTGCCGGCGTGAAGCCTTCAGCCGTGTCTTCCTCCTTTGGCGAGGTGGATCTGAGAAAGCGCTTTGTGTTGAGGCGCTGAAATACAATTTTGGGGGCAGGCGAGCTACAAAACGACAAACCCATGTTACAAAGTCAGACTTTTTATAAGCATCTACTGAAACAACTCTGCATTTGGTGTATCCTCAGCTTCTTGGTCTTTAAATATAAAAATCAACTTAAATCTGGCTTCAAGTTTTGGCCATGCCTCCTACCTGAGAAATGACACCAAAACTATTGGCAAAGTTTTTCTCGTACCCCTTTTCCAAACAACAGGGAACGGGTTCTGTTGTGTTTCATGCACCAAATTTTGAACCCTTCAGAGCATTTCATCCAAAAATAAATTAGTTCGGAACCTGAAAACTTGGTTCCCAGCTGGAACCAAAATACAGCTGGTTTTTCCAGCAAGAACCGTGATGACATCAGTGGGCGTGTCATTAGCTATGAGAGGAAGCAGAGCGCAGCAATGGAGAACACAACAGAAAAGGATACATCTACAGAAAAAAATGGAACGAAAACATATCTGCAATAACAGAACAAAAGCTCGCAGGTAATCAACGCGCTCCACCATCTTGCTACTACTGTTTACTCCCGTTGTGCAACGCCTTCCGTTCATGACACATCCTTGGTTACAATGGTTCTGCTCAAAAGTGGTGAAAAAACACAGGCTGGTTTGCCAACTGGCACCAAGGTTCAACGAATCCTGAGCAGAACTGGTTCAAGAACCCGTTCCCTGTTGGTCAAAAAGGGGTATCTGTGATGCTTTTTTTTGCTCATTTGTATATACACAAGTGTCATACAGTGTCAGAAACCACATAAATCTTTAAAATACTGAATAACGTCTTACTACATTAGCTCCGGTACAAAACTAAAGTCATAAATTCTACACACCAAACACATCTCTCTGAAACTCTTTATTAAGATGTCAAATATGTCCATCAGAGGAAAATCTCTTATACCACAGCAAATCGCCAACAATTAAAATTTTGATGTATTAATGAACATCATGCTGTTTATAGTTGCATTTAATGTTGTGGAATGCCCACAAAACAAGTTGGTTCCTGTTATCAGGTGTGTTATAGCAGTTATAAACCGTTGTTCTATCACCAGTCTACTTTTTCTGTCTCAAAGTTTATAAGGCAAGAAAACCTCCACGGCTTGTGTTACCGAGAAACCGCAAGGTGTAAACTCTTCTGTCCTGAAGACATTTCTTCTTGACTGTGACAAAGCGCTAACACTGGAGACTCCTTCGAGAAATGTGAAATAAAAAAAATCTCCTTACAGATAACGTCACTATATCAACAGTTACACTTTTTTCATTTATGTGGAGCATACACCATACAAGTCCCTGTGCAAGTTATTACAGAAACGATAACATTTTAGAAAAAGCGCATTGATATAAACCTGTGATTGTCAGATTTTGTTGTGATGGAAAACTAATCAACACCTTCTGACCAATCAGAATCGAGAATTTAACAGAGCTGTTGACTAAGCCATTATAAATGGTAGCTAAATGAAAGGGGAACCTGAGCGTAAGTAAGACATCTTACTGCATGTCACAAGGCTTGATTGTGCTCTGGGCTGCGTCTCAAATCGAGTACTAAATTTACCCTAGGGATCCAGTAACCAGAACAGTAAACAACGATACACTCATATGTAATATTCTGGCATCCCATTATTAACTAAGTACATGTTTTTGCAATGCAGCCACCATCTATTTGGCCCTACGATACTATTTCACACTATCCAGTGCGATGTGACACAACCGGTGTTGTTCTCTGTGTGAACATGCCTTGGGTTTCTGACAACTCGGAATTGAAATGCTTAACATTTATTTAAAGGGGAGAAAGAGGGAATTAAAAAAGTGTATTAGGTGAGATTAGTCCATTTATTCAAGATTTGAATGATTGTTTTTAACTCTTTAAACCACCCCCCTCATTCCCACCCAGGTTCTACATCGCCCTGGAGAGTGTCTCCCAAATGACTGACAGGAGGTTAATCCAAATACCCCCCATAAAAATAAAAAATTCCGGACCGGAAGTCATTTTTCCAAGTGGGTTTACTCAGCCAGGTCGTACTTTTGTCCTGGGGTAATGGCTTAAACCATAACTTTTTTATCACGCTCGATATATGTTGTAGGTTATTTGTACAAGTAAGAAGTTACAAAATCGACTATTGCCCCTTTAAAGGTGTTTATCGCTCTGTAAACACCGGAAACTAAGGCCTGAAACGCAAACACACGCACGCGCTTAGGTACAGGGTCATAAGGGTTCACACGATAAACTTTAAACAACTTTAACTCGCGTGCACGGTTAGCATACAGGAAGCTAATCAATGTTCCAGCAGGACTGTTCCACGTGTGTGTGTGTTTCTAACTCACTTTGACTCGAGCCAGTGGCTCCGTTTGTGCTTCAGGTCGGTGGCTTTACTCTCGATCTGCTGCTGTGTGGGACCTGAAAGAAATAATGCAAAAACAAACATCACCTGACCGGAAATTCAATTTCAAAAGCGCACGCGATTATTTCTGAAGATTTCGCACCTGTTCTACGCTGTGTAACGAGTTTGCTCGGGCCTCGGGTAATTGTGTACATCATGCGAGAGCTCGAGATCCTTTGAAGCACAGCCTCTCACACACACACACTACGTTTCCCACGAGGTATGTGCAGTTAATTAAATTCCTGGATTGCGCGCGAGCTGGTGAATATCTGAGAATCAGCCGGTTCTGACTCGGATTAGTTTCCCCAAAATAATATAAAAAAAAATAAATCAGGGCAGTCAGTGTGTCGGTCACGCGGCTCAAGGTGAGAGAGAGTGAAGTGCACGCGCTGAAGCCGGTGTGCTCGGTGTCCTTGATCTCCGGTGTTAGAGGTCCTGTGTGATTTCGTGTGAACTTCTCTCTCGCAGCAAGGACACTGTTGTGAAGTGAAGTGAAGTGACACTACACCGGGTGGGGGGGGTTGGGATGTTTACACACGGGGAAAAGAAAGAGAGAAGGTGACCTGCACCTCCCCGCTGTGACGTCAGCACACGCCCCCTCTTTAAGGAGAAGCGCCACACACACGTGCTCCGTCCAAAACCCACAAATCATAGACTGCTGTATATAATAAAAAGCATCTGCTAAGAATTTTAAAGATTGTAAAGTATGCTTAGTTATGTTATGTTTTTGGTCACCGGCTTACACCAGGTCCTGGATAGACTTATACCACACAACAGACTTGACTCTGTAGTGCAGCTGTAAAGGGAGTGGAGAGTGATTTAGGACTGATCCCTCCATACACAACATCAGGGTTGCCAGTGCTGTCGTTTTTAACCACCAAATACAAAATATGGTAAGATCAACGTAAAATGTACAGTAATAATATCTGGTGTGGAAGTTAAAGTGTGATAGAAAAAATAAAATGCCACAGTGTGATAGGAATACAAAATGGCAGCTGTGATTGATAGGTAGGGAACATCTGTGGAAAACAGAAATGATGTCCCTTATAGAAAAGTCATCAGATCAGGTGTGTGTGAGAGAGATTTGTAATTACAGATTTGTACAATTTGTAATTGGATTACAGATTTGTAATCCAAAACCTCTTTAGGATTATTGTATTTGTTTTTTTTTATACCCCACATGTATACAAACATCAGACAAAATGCTTAGATATCTGAGTAAATCCTGCGCAGGGGGGCTGATTAAACCACGCATACAGGCCTGCGCACATCCTGCGCAAATCCTGCGCAGACACGAGCAGCTCCAGCGCGCCGCTGTAGCGGATCAGACGGCTTCTGAAGTCCGGGACTTTGCGGTCAAAGTGCGTCACGGCGCCAGTCCAGTTTTTACAGCATCCGAGAGGTTAAAAAAATAAAAGTTAGTTACTGTTATAACTAACTAACTGTCTCTTCCAACTCAACTTCATGATGAATTAACTGAAATGGAAAAGTACAAAGCGAACATGATGCAGCTCTTACGTCACCATGTCACGTGTCGCTCTTGATGATTACGCAAGCAGTCTCAAAGCCAGGATCAGCTCTTTAACCAGTTTACTTCTCATTTACAGTACATTCACACAACTCCATTCTCCAAAACATTCATGTCACATAAAAAAAGTAATTAATCTGTATATGCACTGAAGTATTCCTCCTGAACTTATTCTGTTAGTGTTCACTTAATACACTTCATGTTAGATAACAGGGCCACATTAGTCCGGTGTGAAGTGGGCCAGACCAAAAAATCAGTTTAATAGATGAATAATACATCAACAACTCCTCTTACATATGTTCATTTATTCTGAGTTCAGTATTTAGACTGTATATATAGTAAATAGACAACAGCATGTGCACCCTGACCATCACACCCATGTGTAGTTCTTCCCCACACTGTTACCACAAAGTCAGAAGCACACAATTGTATAGAGTGTCTCTGTACGCTGTAACATTACCATTTCCCTTTGAACTGAGAGACCCAAACCTGTTCCAGCATGACGATGCCCCTGTGCACAAAGCGAGCTCCATGAAG
>JAOTRR010000001.1:1842877-1861754 GCA_028570945.1 Gogo arcuatus
GTGAGCACACACACACACCCAGAGCAGTGGGCAGCTATACTGCAGCGCCCGGGGAATTATATGTCATGAATCTATACAAAATAACTCATAATAGCTCATAATATTGTTAATGTTAATGATTGCAATTAAGCAAGAAAATAGTTTGCAAAATTATTTACAAGGAAAAAGGTAAAAGTTTGATAAGTCCTAAAGTGTCATGTTGTATCAATATAAATACATGTGTTCCTGGAAGGCAACCAGGAAGGCCATCCATCAAAAATCAGTGCGTGGGTAAAGAGGGGATTAGTCAGAGACACAGTCAAGAGGCAGGCCAAGGGTAACTCTCACCATGATACTACCACCACCATGCTTCACTATAGGGATGGTGTTCTCAGGGTGATGAGCAGTGTTGGGTTTCCAGAAAAGCTAATGTTTTGTGTCAATGATTTTGTGGGAAAAAAAGCTAATGTGACTTAGGAGGCTGTCCACCAAAAGTTGGTGACCAAGTAAAGAGGGGATTAGTCAGAAAAGCAACCAAGAGGCCAAGGGTAACTTGGAAGAAGCTGGAGAGATCCACAGATCAGATCTAAGATGTTGTTCACAGGACAACCACAGCATGAACACAAAGCCAGGATTTATGGAGGAGTGGTGAGAAGAAAGCCATTATTGGGGGGGGGGAAGGAATATGACATTACATTTGTTGACTATGCAGACATGTGGGGGACAAAGGTTTTCTGGTCTGATCAGACCAAAAGCTTTGGAACAAACCACTATAATGGGTTAAAATCCAACAATCACCCTGAGAATACCATACCTACTGTGAAGCATGCTAGTGGTAGCTTCATGTTGTAGGGATGCAGGGACTGGGAAACTGGTCAGGGTGGATGGAGACAAATACAAGGAAATGCTAGAAGAAAACCTGTTCCAATCTGCAAGAGACTTGAGACTTGGGGTGTGGTTCAAAACCAAGAACATGAATATAATAGAATGGCACAGCCAAAGTACAGACTTCAATCTGACTGAGAATCTTTGGCAAGACTTGAAAGTTGCTGTTCACCAACGGCCTCTTTCCAGAGCTTGAGCAATTTTTCCATGAGGAATAGGCAAAAAATATCAGGACCCAGATGTGCAAAGCTGATAAAATCCCAATGACGTGAATTCCAAGTTATAACACTCCAAAATATGGAAACGTTTAAAGGGGTAGGGGGGAATACTTATGCAAGACACTGTCTTTTGTCTAATTATTATATAGTGCATGAGGTTGCTAGACTGTTGTTAGAATGTCTTCAGCCAAATCAGACCAGTAGTCTTACTCATGAATAATGAAAAACCAACATTAGCCAAATCTGATGTGATCGGGGAGGTTAGAGGTCATAAGTATGTCAGGACAGCAGAAAGCACCAGGAGAAAGAGTAGAATGGGGATCAGGATCTATTAAAAAAAAACCCACATGGTACATGTGTTCACCAGCCACTTTAATTGAAACACCTGTACCCCTGCACATTCAAGCATTTATCCACTCAGAATATCATGTGGCAAGCAGTGCAGTGCATAAAATCATGCAGATACAGGTCAAGAGCTTCAGTAAAGTTCACATCAAACATCAGAATGGGAAAAATGTGAACCCAGCGACTTTGACTGTATCATCATTTTTGCTGCCAGACGGGATTGGTTTGAATATTTCAGAAACTGCTGATCTCCTGGGATTTTCATGTACCACAGTCTCCAGAGCACACAAAACATCCAGTGAGTAGCAGTTCTGCATGAGGAAATGCCTTGTTGATGAGAGAGGTCAGAGGAGAATGGCCAGACTGGTTTGAGCTGATCCAAAGGCTATGGTAACACAAATAACCACTCTTTACAACCATGGTGAGCAGAAAAGCATCTCAGAATTCACAACATGTTGCACCTTGAGGGGAAGGGGCTACAACAGCAGAAGACCACATCAGGTTCAACTGCTGTCAGCCAAGAACAGGAATCTGGGGCTACAGTGGGCACCGGTTGACCGAAACTGGACAATTGAAGATTGGAAAAAGATAAGGCAATGTTTGTCTTATTTGATCTTTTTACCACCTCTACAAGTCATTGTTCTTCATAAACATCAGTCATTTTAAGAAACATAGTAAACATTAACTAACTACTAAGCATTTGAGTTATTTTTTCATAACACTCCATTTTGTATGTCTGCCTTGGAGTTTTCATTCATTGTTGTGTCTAGTTTGTCTCACCTGTATGTTGCTAGGACTCTCTCCCAACCAGTATGTGTATACTTTGCTTGTCCTTTGTTTGAGTGAAGTTTGGTCCATTTCTGAACTTTTTTTTTCAGAGGTTTGTTACGTCATTACCATTTATCAAGTATAAAAATTTCAATAGAAAGCCTAGTGGCAGAAATATCATTCCAGATATTCTTAAAAAGGACTAATTCTGTTCTAAAGCATGCAAACAATTAGGTTTCCTCTGGGTTCCCTGGTTTTGTCCCACCTGCCAAAAATGCTATTGTCTATGCTAAATTGTAAATGTTTGTGCAAGGGTGTATTCCCACCTTGCATCCCGTGTCCCAGAATCCACCACGACCCTGACCCTGCGTTTACTGAAGATGGATGAATGAATGAACGAGGTCTCTTTTGAGCATTCCATCAGATTTGTGGTTGTGAGACAAGGCTGGCTTCACTGTTGTTAAAGATCGCAGTGAAAATGAAGACAAATGAAGATGAAATTCATCGAAATGATTTGTCTTCCATGAGTAAATTAAAGTATTCTTGATACAATAATATGCAAGAGATTTTTTTTTATCCCTTTGGAGCTCGGTCAAGTGCTGAAACTGGAAACCCTCTCCTTCATCCAGTTGTCTCCGTTACTGTATTTAAGAATATGCAGTAAATCATGAACAACTTATCATTTGATTTGATGATATACTGACTGTATTTTTATGTTATCTTCATTAGGCCCTGTTTTTATTTCCTTTTTGGCTTGTGATTGTATCTCCAGATCAGGACTAAATCTTCTCAGTGGCTGGGAGGTTTTTCTGTATTTGGACTTTGAACTTTAAGGAGTGTGTGTTTGGACTTTCCTTTGCATGATCTATGGCCCCCCCCCCCCCCCCTTCTCTGCTGTACCCTGGGGCCGTTGGAACGAAAAGATTCATCAGGCCACTCAGGTTAGGATCCCATGACCTTTGACCTGTGTGCGCTCTGTCTCGGTGTCACACCACTGTTTCAAATCATCTCGTTAATATCAAGTGTTCGTTTTGTGGTGTTTTATCCAATCATATATCAAAGAAGAATATGTAAGGAAAAAAAATCTCTGTGTAGTGCTGGTATCGGAAAGTAATCAATGACAGGGTGGAGTGATGAAATGAAATTACTTTTCCCACTCTGAAATTGGTTATTTTCTTATAATTGTCCCAAAGTGTTTATTTTTCTTGTATCAGCCAATGATTACAATTTTTTATTACATTTTTAATACAGCTGGGTGTATAGCACTGAGTAATGATGGTTTTTTTTTTTTTTTGAGAAATGGCAAAACAATATGACTTATAGTCCTTGGTAGTGGACTCAGACTCTTGGACCCTACTGCGTATAAAAATTGCTAATAATGGAGTGGTATGCTCCCCAGGCAGTGCTAAAGGACCACCGATGTGTATGTGTGCTGATTTATCTGCTGTGTAATTGCTCTTGCAGGAGACTAAATGTCCCCACAGAGATATGGGGACCACAAAATGAGGCCCTCGCCGAGAGCTCATGGCTGGAAGCACCTCTAAAAATAACTTCCCCTTAATCCGCAGGAGGCAAAATGTAAAACCGTCGCAGGTCGTTTTCTTCTGCAAGCCGCTTTGCAGTTATATGGCTATAGGATTAATACCTAGTGTGTAAAACTCCCTGAACTGTTGTGTACAAGCTCTTTTACGTGTCTTGCAGGGGTTTATGGTTTTGCTCTGGACTGTAACAATGAAAAGTGAAAGGAAACTGTGAAAGGTTTGGCATAGACAAAGCTGTTAAGTGTTCTAGTTCAGGGCCAATATATAGTATGTATAAAAACATTTGAATGATTTTTGTGGCTTAGATCCTGTCTAAATACTTTATGACAAATTGTAATGGAGTGTAGGGATGAAACGTTTATTTTTCGTTGACCAAGATGTCTGTGTATGTTTTGGCACAACTGATACTGTACGCCATATTTCAACCTTGGTTCCGAGAAAGACCTAATTTGTACAATTTGTCTTTCTTGACCCATATATATATAGTTCAATCAAGATACAAGATACAAGGCTAATGTAGCTAACAAGGCTTTGTCTCACCCAAAATCGTTTTGTGTAAATACAGTACCATGAATATGAAACTGAAATGGAGCTTATTAGGATTGTGTTTCACGAATCTACACAAAGTAACCCATAATATTATAAGGTAACTCTCAATATGATGCTGCCACCACCATGCTTCACCATCTGAGGACGGTATTCTCAGGTGATGAGTAGTGTCGGGTTTCCACCAGATATAGCATTTTGTAGGCCAAGTGTTTATTTTGCAAACTATATTGATCCCCCCCCCACACTTGAATATTATGTATTCAATATTGTATGAATATTGAATAATATTTTGTGTAGTTTCATGTCAATTCCGTTTCAGTTTCAGGTTACAGCGTGACAAAATGTGGAAAGGTTCAAGGACAACGAATACTTATAAAAGCCAATGTATCATAATAAATTGTGATTTCATGATAATTTACTAATTTTTCCTCATGGTTAAATAAAGATAAACCCGAGTCTCAAATTGATAAACACTGGTATTTTATTGCATTGGAAAGATGAATTTCTTTAAACATTCTTAGAGTAAATGTATATTAACTCTGTTTCTTGCTGTATTAAAATGTAGCCTAAACTATACTTACTCTTCTACTGTGGTTTTAAGCTAAGTAGCATAATATAGCTTACTCTTCGACTGCTAAGGAACTTTCAAAAGCTGCTTCTCAGAGTTCCCTGCATGGACCTCAGCCCTTTTAGAGTCCTGCGATGCTAAAATTCATCTCACAGACAACTGAGGCATGTTCAATCAGACGCGTTGAGAAGAACTTAAGTAGGACACAGTGGATGGCTGAAAAAGCCAAGTATATGTCCAGATGTTTAGAACTTTCAGCCTTGACAGGACTTCATCTGATGTGGTCAGCTTGGTGCTCTGTCCCACACACTCAGATATGTGCAGGATGATATAATCCAGGCATGTGCTTTGAAATATCTATTCATCTTTACATGTTTTTCTTCTTTTTTGACATAAAACAACCAAAGCGGTTTGCTTTCCTTAAATTTATCCTACTTTCCCTGAACTCTCTAAATAGCCTTATGTAGATATAGTACACAATTCTACTCGGCTGCTATTTATTAGTAAATAAATATATTATAGAATACAGGCACAATTTTTTCTTCGTATATTTTTTCATATATTGTACATTCCTCACACATGATTATTTGTCACTCCTTAACCCTAAAATGTAGTCTAGATTATGCTAGCAAACATGCTAATACTGTACCTAGATTCTTAATACACTACAATTTTGCATGTCATATTCAATGAGAAAACTCATTCAAACCTTGTTTGGAATTATACCTACGACAAAATAATCACTAGAAAGAAAACGTTGTGCTTTTGTACTTTATTTTGTAGCTGGCTAATCACCTGATAGCTAGTAGGCTAAATTATGGCTAGCAAGATAGCACTACCTGAATCAACACACTCAGATTAAACAATTTAGCAGCTAGCTGTTTGCTGCCAGGTAGCACAGTACAAAATTTCAGTCTTTCTTTATTTTTCATATTCATAAAGAAACCAAATTTGAGCAATATTTAAGTAAAGGAAAATATTTCAGATTTTGAAATGAGGTGCAGACAGAAAGCAACCAAAAGCATGAAAATTTATTTTAAAACGACTGTCTAATTCGATACCTAAAACCTGCTAATGTTATTGCACGTTATTATCTCTTTACAGATTTAAGATGACTGCTGAAACATGACTGCTAATTTAGCTCGCTAAAACTTTAGATCAACTATAAACATTAGCTATGTTTGTAATTACAGTTATCTTGGAAGGCTAAAAGTAATGCTAACCTAATCATTAATGCATCTTACAAAATGAAGAAATACATAAAAACAAACAAACGAACGTAAATATTATCTAGCTGGTTAATCACTAGCTACATATTTATTTGCAGCAAGCACAGTTGTAGCTTTAAGGGTAGATCAGCGGCTACAATTTCTAAGGCTAGTTTGAGATTATTGTAAAAACTGGATTCAAAAAGTTTTGCTAACATCATTAATATTGGCTGCAGTTAGCTAGTAATGTAGGTCTCTTGCATGATCAGCTTGACCGACTAAGCAAACACACATTCATCTATACCTTTAGTTAATTTAGAGAAAAGTAGCAAGTGTCTTTTTGAGTTAAATTTTGTCTAATTGAATGACCGACCTCATGGTGCACCACTTTGGTTAAATTCTATCCTTTTTTTTAAAGGTGACATGCCATAAAGTAACTTTTATGTATAGTAAAAAGATGTATAGCCCAAAAGATTGAATACATACAGGTGGTAAACTTGAGATGTTAATCTATTAAAATAAAAAATTATCACATGAATAATGAACAGCCTTTCAGGTAATAGGAAGCTCCTGGGTTTGCGTAAGAAAAACAGGATGGCCATCAGCTGGATGACGAATCGTCTTGTTAAAATCTCATCAGTAAGCACTCAAACGCTAAATCAAACCATCCCGCTTTACTCACCTTCGCGCTCTCTCTCTCTCTCTCTCTCTCTCTCTCTCTTTCTCTCCTTCGTGACTTCTTGTCAACCTGTGGTTCATTTTTATTTGAAGTATTCCATGAGCTGAAATGTGAATACAGTGCAGAAATGCCTCATGGTAGAGTCGTGACTTGTCTTTGCCCTCTCAGGGTTATGGCAACATCGAGAACTGGAATATTCCAGATTTGTTTACAGTTAAGTTACGTGAAGCTGCTGTTTGTCGGATCTGCAGATGCAGTATTTGAGTATTGCTGTATTTTTCTCCCCTTATTTTGAATTTATTCTAGTCATTGACATGGATGTGGAATCTCTAAATAGTCTTATATAGCAGGGTGGAGCCTAAATAGTGCAATGAAATTTATGCAAAAAAAATCCTAAAATAAGTAAAGAAGACATTTTAGTTGTCTGAGCAACTTCAAATGTTAACAAATATAATTTTACGTTCCTCACACATGACTATTTGCCATCCTTTAACCAACATTCAAGTCTATGTGGTGCTCGCAAACATGTTATTAGCTACCTTCTTATTGGCTACAATTTTGCAAGTAAAGTCATCAATTCTTCCTCTCCCATTTCCAAGCTTGATGAGATCTCCTCTAATGCTGTCTTGTTTTGAATTCACTCCATATGCTTTTGTTTCTTTTCTCAACCTTTGACCTGTCATTGGTCACTGACTACCCTAATGTGTTCACCTGTACTATGTTATCCCTTTTACTGTATTTGTTTGTTTATTTATGCCCTCTTTTTTCTGTTCCTCATCGAAAAATCTTATCTTGTCCCTTATTATGCCCCTTGTTTCTCATGTTCCAGTTTCCTAGTTTACATGCCGTGTTCCATGTTTATATCCCATGTCTCTTTTATCATTTATAACTATGGATTTTCACTGCTTGATGCCCCTTTCTTGTGTTTTGATCCCCGTCATGGACTTTGGCAATGATTCTTGGATTTCCTCTAATAAATATGTACCAGTCTGAGCTTACGCACATGCATTGATGTCTTTAATCACTGCATGGTTAATGTTAAATAAGAAAATTTGATAAAACTTTTTGAAGCTTAATATGTGACAAAAAAACCTCACGAGAAAAGATAAGTTTGCTTTTGCACTTTTAGTACAAACATTTTGTAACTCATCACCGGCTAGCTAGTAGGCCAAATTATGGCTAGCAAGATAACACTACCAGAATCAACACACTCAGATTAAGCAATTTAGCAGCTAGCTGTTTGATGCTAGCTAGCAACCTTACGAACTAAATTTCAGGTCAGTATCTACAAATACCTCAATGTGTGTACAGATAGTACACTTTTTTATGGATTATTATCAGTAAAGAATAAGAAAATCTATAAGGAATATATCAAATATATGCTAGTTTTCCCTGACTAGCTAGCAGGCTATTAACTCACTGCTAAATATGATGCAATACTGTGAAGTTTGTATGCTAATCTATGATGATGGATTAAACAGAAATACTTTTTGCTCATGGTAGTTGATTGGCACATGGATTTATTTGGTCCGAAGTCTGGAAGCTATTTGTATCCATGAAGTTATCCAGTGAGATAATGTGACATGGAATTTCTCTCAAAGACACAGCGGTCCAACCTTCTCCTCTTCGAAAATTGATGTTATCCTCCCGCTTGAGAAATTTCACTTGGCTCAATTCCATTGTTAATGCATAAGCCACAGCTATTAGCAGCAAAGAGGTTTTTATCATTTTTACATTCCACTGGCAGCCTAAATATTTAGTTTCATCTACAAAGCATTAACATGATCTTGCTTCTGGAATAATGATTCATTTTACAACTTAGTAGCTCATCTACGATAGTTTGGTTTCATCACATTTTTTCATTTGTACGTAATATTACAGCATAGTATTGTAAATGTGTTTGTTTTTCTAATATTATAATATTATATATAAATATTAAAATGTAATTCTAACATACTGTACATTGATCATTTTGTATTTATTTTCTAATCATAGGAAATATCAGAGCTCAGAGTTTGGATCTGTATCGTACTTGGGGAGCACATGGAGGAAATGTTAGAGGAAGCTATATGTGGCGAATGTTTTCCGGGCCAAGCCGGAAGGATACAAGGGATTAAAGTGTATTTTGAGCCAAATGATTTACTGATTAGTTCCTGTGTGGGTCAGTGGGTTAAAGTTCTAGGTTACTGATCAGTGGGTTAAGGGCCACTGTTGGCCCTTCACATTTTAACATGCGTGAAAATTCATAAAATCCTTTCTAACAAGACGTAATAGTCTATGCTATATGTTACATATAGCTAGAGCTCATGTTAATTTATTCTCTTTGGGCTAACTTAAAGGGGCTTTCCTCCCTCCCCCACTTGGAAGAAAGCACTATCCACCCTCTTCCGCATACATTATCTTACAGAATCCCACGATTGGCTGCTGGGAGTGACAGGGGCTAGAGAGTACGTATACTGTCCATTCCACCCAAGTTTGGCTCCTGGCCATGGGTGGCTGTGAGATCTCAGGATCTCCTGATGAATGAGTGAAAGCTCTTCTTTGGAATGCTTTTCTGTTGCACCACCCAGGAGGCAAGCTGCATGGATATTTACAGATAAGTGAGATAAGCAATGTGAACTGATACTGCACAAGAAAAATGGCCTTGAGTTCGAGATCAGAATGGTTTTAGCTTTAGCTTCTTCTGGGTTTGGGAATGATCCGTTCCTTCTTGGTGAGGATCATCTAGTTGGGTTCTCAAGGTCGACCATGTAGCACACCATTTCTGCACGTGTTTTCGTGCCACACAAAGGTAGAGGATGCTCCTAATCTCAAAGTGCATACAGCCAAGTGACCGTCAGTCAGTCTATGAAATTGGGATACAGCCGATGTTGGATTGGCAGGTCTGTATGGTTCTTATTAGTGCTCAGGTGCGTGTTTAATGTCTATAAATCGTCTCTGAATCACTCTAGATGGCCTTGAGCTCTTTAGAACCAGCTCAGCAGTGCTCTGATCAGGAGAGTGTGGTTCATTTCCTGCACTGATTCAGGCTGCAAACCAGGCATGGAGAGAGAGAGAGAGAGAGAGAGAGAGAGCTTGATTTCACTCAGAGAGGTCATTAGACTGGATATCATCAAGCCTGTGTGTGTGTGGAGTAATAAGAGTCTAGATTTAGACAGATGGGCGAGCAAAATGGGAGGTCTCAGGGTCGATTTCAACATGTTCGTCTCCTCAGTGCTGCGCAATTATTCTAGAAATGAAATCTCTGCACAATTATTAGCCTAAGCTACTCGTCTTTATGAGCTTATCACACAGTCCTTAATCGTTTTAGAAAGCGTCCTGGACCCGTCATTTTCCCCCTCACAAAAGTTTTATTCATGTTCTGTTTAGCATGCACTGACTCATAAAGTAGTGGGAAGCCAAACATTAATGAAGCACTAAACTCTAGTGTTTAACATTATGCATACTCATGATTATCTTTTCGTTTCTTTTAAAGATCAGTTCTGATTATAGCTACCTGATGTTCTGATCAACAGGACACTATGAGGCCTGGAGATTTTTGGAAAAAGAAAAAGAGCATATAAAAGATGTCCGGTTTCCTCCCATAGTCGAACGACATGTGGATTCGGTCAACTGGCTACTCTAAATTGCCCATAGGTGTGAATGTGAGTGTGAATCATTGTTCGTCTCTGTGTTAGTCCTGTGATAGATTGTTGACCTGCTTCTCGCCCCAGGGTCAGTGGGGATTGGCTCCAGCTTCCCTCATGACCCCGACGGATAAGCGGTATAGATAATGGATGGATGGATGGATGGATGGATATAGATGTGTGCATTGCCTTGTAACATTGAT
Organism: Gogo arcuatus; assembly: GCA_028570945.1. Lineage (NCBI taxonomy): Eukaryota > Metazoa > Chordata > Actinopteri > Siluriformes > Anchariidae > Gogo > Gogo arcuatus. The sequence goes on from JAOTRR010000001.1 coordinate 1,853,447, forward strand.
TATAGTGATACATATAAGGTGCAGTTCCTGAATGCGGGATGTGAGTGTGTAAAATCAGAGCGGTACTTGTGACACTATACCAAATCATGGAAAAGAAAGGGGTTTTCTTTTAACATGACTGTTTTACAAGATGAATAATGTTAAATCAGCGAAAACTGAAAAAAAAATTCCCCATTTAAATGAATTTTTTAATCATATAGTTTTATGTTTTTAGTTTCACAAAAAATAAATTATGCATTTTACATTTCTGGATCATGTAAATACCCATCACTGATGCTGTTCTGTATTATTCAGTGTCTTTTGTTTTTCTAATGTGAACTTAAAATTAGGTATTAATGAAAAAATATATGCATGGATACTCAGGAACTTTAAAATTCAGTTCATCTGAATAAAACAGGAATTAGAAAATGTGACATTTTCTGTGTTAAAAGTGGTATCAGTACAGGAATGTTTTTTTTTTTAAATTGTTCGAAGCTTAAAAGTAAAATTTCCTAACACCTCAACCTAAAGTAGACATCTCGGGGGGAAAAGACCTTCTGAAAACGACCACAAAGTGACAAATTTCTGCTCATTGAAACAAAACAGGAATTAAATCATTCCTTCTATTAGAGGCTTTTTTTTTTTCAAATGTTGATGTTCTCAACTATTACACACATCATTTAAAATTCATTTGAATGAATTTATTATATGAAACAATTCAGCATAAATGTTTGGATTAATTTGATGATTTTTGTTGTTGAAGTTTCTAAAATACAAAAGCAATCATTTCTTTCATCTGTCATTAGTTACTAAAGTAAAAGTAGTGAAAGTAAAAGAAGTAAAAGTAAATGTAGTAAAAGTAAAAGTGGACATCTTGGGAAAAACATCTGCTAAAAATGACCAAGAAATGACAAAATGAAATTTAGTATAGAGCTCTACAGGTATAGCGTACACTTAGGCTCTGAACTATAATACTGTAAATATTTCATATTGTTCCACCTCCCATGATTAGAACAAAGGCAAGACATTTGATTTCATTTTTTTTAATAACTTTATTGAAAAAAGTGACTAAATAGATTGATCTCAATTCATTATTACAAACAGTGAGGATATAGAAATATAACAATAAAAAACAAAATATCCTACATGGAGATCCCTATGCAGGGAGCTGCCTCATAGAGTCTACTTCACATTCGATAGCACCTTATCGCTTTTTGCAGCACGGCTGGAATCGCACGTGGGAATGTTCGCAGGCGACGAAATGAAATTCATGAATCCATAAGGAAATTCTTGAATCTTGTCATTTTATCACTAGTGATAGTCCGATCCATATTAGTTTTATATTATTACTACAACTAAACATTCAGCTAGCGGATGAGTGAGAACCTTCACAGACATTCAGTTAATAGAATTAAACAAAATTCCTGAAAAAAGTCAACACGTGTGTATTTCAGTCATGTCAACGCTTTTCCGGTTTTGAATTGAATAGAATTGGAAAAGAATTCATTTCCATACATTTTGGGAAATAAACATTTTGGGAAACTGAAAAGAAAGCGGACAAATCCCATTTTGTGGTTGGTTTTCAGCTCTCTTTGAGATTTTTGCCTTTTTGGAGTTTTGTGAGAGTTTTGTACATTTTTAAAATTTTTGTAAATTGTAATTTTTTTTTAAAGATTGATAAATGAGGCCCAATGTTACTTGCTAAAATGTATTCTATAATAAATTTTAAAGGCTTTTTTTAACGCAAGGCCAGTTGGGTTCAGTGGTTTGTTTCATTTCAGATGTTCAAACAAAATTCATTCATTTAAAATCTATATTTAAAAAATAGTTAAATAAATTTTATATATTTTAAGTTTCTGCTCATGGGAATGAAACATGAATCGAGTAATTCTTTCTGTGAGACTTTTGTCTGTTTGTTTTTTGTCAGACGTGGAAGTCTCTGGGGAGTATGTAGGATTTCATGCTGTTTGTAGCTTTAACAAAAACCCTGTAACATACCTACATTAAAAAAAATTGTTTAGGTTTGAAATGTATTCATTTGAATTTATTTTAATTAAATTATGAGGGGCGAAGTTAGCAAAAAAAAAAAAGAAACTAGAAGATTTTTGTTTTTAAATAAAAAATTAGATTATATATTCCGCTGATCCTCTTATGAGACATTTTTGGGTCAAAATTGTTGCCTCAAGACAATAATACATTTAATAGAAAAGTAAAAAAAAAAAGAAATCAGCAGTGAAGTGCTTATTGTATTGGCCTGATAAAAAGCACGTTTCATTCCCTTGGAAATCATATCCACATGTTGTTATTATTATTATTATTATTATTATTATTATTATTATTATCCCATTACAATTACACAGTTAATAAGCAGGGGTTTAGGAGGTGCTCGTCATCCTGCGGGGTAAAAGCTATTACACTGGAAATGTGTGATTAGATGGGGTTTTTTCAGTTCCCTCATGAGTCATATGATTTCACATCACAATACTGTACGTCCCTCATATGAAAATAAACCGAGTTTAAAATGACATAACGTACGTAAATAAGAAAATGGCACTAAATATGTGCATAATTACGGAAACATCTACACGAGATATGAGGGCAAACGCTAAAATATCACCCGATTCCCTTTCTATTTACAGTTCTAAAGTTTGCGAATCTGATGAATCTGATGGATGGATGACATTTGGTCCATAATTATGATTATGCATTTGTAATACAATTCACAATCAAGTGAAAAGTAGGATCAGTAAAAAAAAAAAAAAAAAGGTCAGTTTTCGATGACATATGAAAGAAATAATTTATTTTAATTTTTTACTTTCAACCCTGTTCCTAATTCAAAATTAATTCTATTTCCAGACCAGATTTTAAAAAAAAAATTGTCTCCTTTTACTGATCCAACCCTGCACTTTTACAACAAACCACAAGCCGACATCATGATCAGGTTTTCAAACACAACAGAATAAAACCCCTGGCTGGAAGAAGATGCGCTATATGATATAATATTTCGTAAGCACAGGTTGAAAAAAAAATTAGCAGCTGCCAAGAGAGATTGCATTGATGTGAAAGTTGCATTATTGACGAAAGAAAAAAATTCCTGATAACATGATTTTTTATAGCAAATAAAACTAATACCTGCTAACACTTTCTATAAAGTCTATTATGTGGTAATAATAATATATTTTAAGCATGTTTTCAGCTCAATAAAGCCTCATTTAACAAACTACATACGTCATCATTCTGTGCTAACAACTTACACATGGACTCGTATTATACTGTATTATGAAAACAACTCACATAATTGTTGACATAGTGACGTTTTCTGTGAGGAAAATCTATTTATTTAACATTTTCCGGAAGGAGTCTCCAGTGTCAGCACCTGTAACGGCACACCCCGAGTGTTTTATCTCTTACTTCTCAGAGGTTGAAAGCGTGAGGCTTTATTTCATGAGTTCACGAAAAGCTAACAATCCGAAAGAGTTCGAACGGTTTCTGAACGTAAATACGGCCTCGTAGAAAGCGTTAGCAACACTAAGCTAGCTATGCCAGTGCATGGAAGATCATCCTGTGACTCTTAGAGGCAACGTCGAAAGAAAAGTAGAATCTTATTGAAGTCACTGAAAGTGTTGTCGTGAAACAACATCGAAGCTTCCTCATCCCTTATCAACTCTCTCGCGAGCAGATTGGGGAGAAAAAATGTTCTCGATTTCACCATTTACATCTTTTGTGTTTTTAGTTCGAGCTACGAGGTTAGTGTAGCTAACAAATAGCTATCGGTTTAGCTGAATCACTTCTCGCAATGAACGGCTCCGCCTCCAAACTGTAAGCCACGCCCCCATCTAATCCTGGGTTAACACTTTTTATCCAATTTTATAGATGATGGTGGCATCCATCCATACAGCATCAGGAATCAGAAGTCTGGATGCTGAATGATGCTAATGTAGCTAATATAGCGTCTGTATGTGTTAGCTACATTAGCGTCATCACTCCTGAAGAAAAAATTTGACATTTCGACATTAATTTTTAGTTTTAAGCATACCTGCTACTCCATTTCTGTCTCGCGCTCTCTTTTTCCTTCTTAATTCACCACAACACTGATCAGCAACTTATTACTTACAAAAAAAGGCACAAAGCGAATGCATATAGAAAACACACAAAAATATTTTTATCCACATTCAGCCACTCAGTTCAGTTCAGTTCAGCATACACACCTTCACAAGCCTGAAATCTCATAATGGCAAAATGGTGCCGTGTGTGTGTGTGTGTGTGTGTGTGTGTGTGTGTGTGTGTGGTTGGCTTCGGGTGCAGGAATAAAGGCATTCGTAGGCGAAGTGCTGTTTGTGCAAGCAGTCCACACAGGGACAGATGGTGTGTGTGTGTGTGTGTGTGAGAGAGAGATAGAGAGAGGTGCACACGTAATACAGAGGTCAAAGACACACGTTGGCTCTCCTCACACTCCCTGCCGCCTTTAGTTATCACGCTGTCTTGACTTCTTTATCCTGCAATAAACAGAGATGGAGAGAGGTGTGAGTTTGAAGCAGATGTGTTCATGTCCTGGATGTACTGTACTGATGCTTATATGTGAGGAATAAGACGCTCGAGGGCTGTGCTGTTAGAGTGGAAAAACTCAACAGTGTTTATTGACTCTATGACTACAAATAATTCCATAAATTCACATTAAGCTGTAAGTAAAAATGTTACTGAAAAAAAAATATCAATGTCTCTGCCTCGAGGCACAAGTTATATTCCAGTGTGTGTGTGGGTGCGTGTGTTTGGCCCTGTACCACATGTGGGGTAGGAATTTAAGAACGTCTTCAAAATATTTTTATTTCAACTTTCAGGATATTTTCTGTTTGGAATGGAGACGACGCTGAGGGAAACTTTTACGAGCTCGGTTTGCTCTGCAGGAGACCAATAACGCCACACGGCTCACTCATTACAGTAATTAACTTACCACAAGCATTTATATAGAGGGCAGGATGTCAGGATTTTACACCTTTAAACAGCAGTTTATCAATCAGGTGTTTGTATGGGTTAGAAATGATAATGAAGCTTAACGTTAGCATGCTAAAGAAGGAACTGAAGGCAAATAAACAAACAATTAAACTAAAAACTAATGAAAAAAAAGCGAAAGTCTGGGTAAAAATTCAATGTACACACTCGCCGTTTTGCCTCGAATGTTATCAATCAGAAGACGTTTTTGCATGTCTGAGGTTACGTTAGCTATGAGGCTAACGTAACGTAATTCGCTGAAACTGCTTTGCCTACATTGTGGAAGATGAAAAGTGCAACTTCAATTGGAATTTCAAATGTGTAAAAGTTAATTTTTCCGTGAAATTTTGTAGTCGAATTACACGCGTGTGCAAGATTTAAAATCGGCGGTGGCACAATCCATGTCTTCAAATCCAGAATTGATAAAACACTTTGGAAAACCAAACAAAGGAACACGCAGCACCACCGTTTCAGCCAGTGAAAATTAGTCTTTGAATCTGAATTCGAATTTAAACCTCGCATGCAAATTCAAGCCATGGAATACAATTTAAATGTAATTTCACTGCAAGCCTTTACTTACAATTTTGAATGCATTTCCACATTTTGAAATTCAGATTGTAGTGGCGTTTTCCATCTTAAATCATCACACACTCGCCTCAAACCGCTTGTGATGATGCGTGGCGCTCTGTTATCGATCAAAATGGAGGCGAATCGCTTTCTTCAGAATGTAGCTATGCTGCATTCACTACAAACTCAGAAGTGGAAAGTCGGAACTATGTCACTTTTGACCTCCATATGTTCAAGCTACAGAGTGGGACAAAAAAAACCATGGACGCCTCTGTATTTCTTTTGTTAGCAAAAAATCTCGTCAGCTAACTATAACGCATGATAAATATTTACCTCCTCAAATCAACCTTGTTGAGTTGACGTCATGTGCTGGGGGGTGGGAAATAGTGTGGGGAGTTGCGTTTTCTTTGTTTTTTCTTAATTGGATGTAAAAAAAGTGTTTAATCGAACGCAGAATTAGACTCGGATTAGGTAAGGGGAGTGGCCTAAAGTTCGAAGGTGGAGTTGTAGGTTAGAAGTAATCCGGCTGTAATAATATAGTTCCAATATGAGTTTCTAGATGTATTCTACTACATTATTAACCTGTTCATGCCTAAATGATGTCATTGAGGCGATGTTTTGTCATGATTTAAGCATGATGCGAAACTGGTAGCTATGTTAGCTATGAAAAACAAAACTTTGTCTTGTTTTCGGGACACTCTACTTAACCTGCCTAGTAAAAAAAAAAGTGCTATAGTTACAGCATGGAATTGTGTCATCATTGTGTGATCATTAACACCAAATTTTGTTTTGAATAAGGAATTTTTTTTAATTTGCTGGTTGAGGAAACTATAGTTGGTGTACAAATACCCATAATGCCGTGCACTTCTGCTCCCTGTAATTGCGTCCTAGATAATGCTCCTGATGTGCGTTTCGGACATGTCCCAGATGACTTCGCTTCACTGATAGTGATTTGGAACACCTCGTTTCGTTGGACTTCTGGAGCCTCTTACTTACTTGCTAATGGTGTTCTTCAGATACTGCTGCAGCCATTTGGTCTTGGGGTTGATGCAGACCTCCCTATTGTTCTTCAGCTTGGCTCTGGAAACGAGAAGAAAGTTGGAATGAGCGTGTGAGAGTGATACCGAGGGCAAAAGAGGAGAAAGGGAGGAAAGGAGTCAATTGGGTTCTTTAACATGGATTCGGCTGAGAAAGAAAAGAGAGAGACGGAGACAGAGAGGGGGGGAGATTTAGTTGTAGGGCTTTCTTTTCTTTAACGCAGGTCCAGTAGAGAAAGAGAAGAGAAAAAAGATACTGAACGAGTCTACAGCATGTAATTGATGCTGTTGGTTTTTGGCTTTGTGCTGGTAATGAGATCAGGTAAGTCACTTTAAAGCGAGGGATTCGGTTTAGACGAAAGAATGAGTGAAAGAGTGCAAGAGTGAAACAGTGTGTGTTTCTCCCTCTGAGGCCCTGAACTCTGTGTTATCAGATCAGCTCTGCTCTCCAGCGCTGCTCCATTACAACCTAATGCTGGCGGAGGATTAACTTCAGTCCATTACAGGGTGCATGTGAGGTAACACGCACACACGCACTACATAAGCAATCACTTCGGAAGCAATTGATGGATTGACATACGCAGTATGTGTAGCCAATCAGAAACTATCAATGCTGCAAGCCCCGCCCCTAAATACCATTATAACACCTTTCCACCAAACAGCGCGGCTCCAAATCCAGGACTATCCATATCCTGGTCACGTGTGTGTGTGTGTGTGTGTGTGTGTGTGTGTGTGCGAGAGACGATACTTTAATGTTTGATGTTTTATTTAATGGCCAAACATCCAAACAGAGCGAAGGGTGCCAATACTTTACCCTTCTGTGAAAATACAGAGCAAATTGTACTAGATGAGGTGCAAAAAAGTGACTAGAAAGGCTTTTGAAATTTACTGGGAGTGAATTTAAAAAATTTGAGAGTTTAAAAAAAGTTTCTAGAAAAATCTTTTTCGAAACAGTAAACAAGTTCCCTCCAGAAAAAGGCTTTTAAAATGTTTACAAAAGGACTTTTAGAAAAGAAAAGAAAAAAAAGAAGAGGTTTCTTGTTCGAAAAGCGACTTTTAGATAGACGCAAAATCTTTCCAGGAAAAAAAAATTTTTTTTTCCAAAGTGTAATAAACTTTCCAGAAAAATTGGACTTTTAGAAAATATTGAAAAAAAAGTTTTTCGAAAAAAAATTGTTTAGTTTAGTGCCAGAAAAAAATGAACTTTTAAAAAGAGTAAAAAAACCCTTTTAGATAGAATTTTTAAAAAACCAAACTTTGTGTGGGTTTGACCAATCAGTGATCTGCACTGTTTTTAACTCCACCCACTTGTCCCGGGCTTGGCTCGCGTGATACCTGAGTAAGAATCGTACAGAAGCCGACATAGAAGCACGTGTAATGGAAATGCAGCTTGCTTGGCGGTTGAAATAGTGACAACATGGAGCATTATGGGTAATTTTCTATTTACAGGATCATTTTACTTCTGATTCACTTATTAGCAAGCTACGTAGCGCTAGTCACGCATACGAACAGCACATTTACAGAGATTGAATGAAGCTTTCAGAGCAAACGACGTTGCTTTAAAACGAACATGACGGCTTCATTCCATCGCGTTTTACACTTAAATACTTGAGTCAATTAAAATGTAGCAACGTTAGCAAGATTTTCACTTAAGTGTAACTTCTCTGTGTTTTTTCTACTGATAATAAACACACACACACACACACACACACACACACACACACACACACACACAC
>JAOTRR010000001.1:1868916-1879485 GCA_028570945.1 Gogo arcuatus
TCACGACCACGAGTTCGCCCGCTGATTTTGATTTGTATATATGCTTGTTTGTTTGGTTTCAAAATAAACTCCTTTTCTGCACTTACATCCGCAACCACCCACAATTACATGACAGAGGTACAATGAAAAGAATCATAACTAATTTTATACTGTGTGCCACCAGGAATCATGTCGTGTTTTGTTTTAATTTTTGTTGTTCTTAAGAACCTTTTGGGTTTGACATGACAATTTTTATAGAAGCATTATTATTATTGTTGTTGTTGTTGTTGTTGTTGTGATTTACATTTTGTCCTCAAACAGACAGATGATAAACCGGATTCAGGAATCTGCTGCACGTGACAGCAAGTGAATTTGACACCTCTTGGACTTTCATTGGCTGTTTCATAGTGCTGTTCTTGTTACTAATCCCAGAGGGATTCACACTACAGGACTGATCATAAAAAAAAAGCAAACATGCTTTAAAATACTGGAATTTCAGCTGAGAAAATCACATCAGCTGAGAAACGTTCACATCTACACATCTACGAGCGGTCGTAGTGTGTGTTGGAGCACTGAAGAGAAGATTCTGATGGACTGAAACAATCCTAGCGTCTGCTGCACAGTCATCACATGGAAGTAAGGTGCAAAGGTGTTGTAAAACATCTTTAGGATGCTCCTAAAGAATAACAAGTCTCAGATAGCATGGGGTAAAATGTTCGAAATGTTTGTGTGTGCTTAAAATAGAAATCTCATAGACCTCCATGATCTGTCCTAACTGATCAGGGTGACGTTTACCAAAGATAAGCCCGCCCACTTCATCAAAAGGGTATGTAGACATTGGAAAGTCACCAACTGCTTGTTCTTTGTCACCAACATGACCAACATTGACCTCATTAGATAGCAATCACAAGCCCTGCGGCTTTAAAACTACAACGTGGAATCTGTGGAATCAGCTGGTATGCCGGTGGAGTCTTTCAAACGTTTAAACAACCACAGATCCTTCATGAAAATAAACAATATGATCCTTTAACATGGCCGGTTTAAATAAACATGGAGCTAATACTAGAGGTCTTCTAGAGGAGCTAATACAACAGCTTCTTGTCAGGATCTTAGGAGGTTGTGTGAACACAAATTATGTTGTGTCAGGTGATGCAGCTGTGCAAGTCATAAATAAGTGACATCACACTTCATTGAGCAAGGATGTCGCGTCAGTCCTCCTGTCCTTCGTTCCCATCGTCGTGTCCTCAGGGGGTGGAGCTAAGATGCATCAAGATGAGAATGACCTCTTGATGCAGGTCTGACTTGTGTCTGTTAGTGTGAAGGGTCAAGCAGAGACGTAGTTGTGGCACAAAGGGCTCGAGGTACAGTGCTAGCAGGTAAGGGCTTTGAAATTAGTGCAGTAAGGAATAAATCACTTGTGGTCCAAAAGTTATGGATGATGTCTGCACATGGGTGTGTGTGTGTGTGTGTGTGTGTGGATCTTAATCGGAACCCCACATCTTTTCCTCGATATCTCAGTGGTGATGTTGAAAACTCCTCTGAGCCTTGCACCGGGTTAAAGGGCAGCATTACAGCACTGTGTGTAAAGTTTCACACACTTTTTCCCTTCACTTTGTTCTTAAAATCGCCTGAATGACATCCAAAAACAGTGATTTGCCATGACAAGCACATAAAGTTTGACTTTGAAGTCTTTGATTCAATAATGCTGCTGAGACTAGTTATAGACAATATATTCCTTATTGAATAATTTAATATTCTGAAAAAAAGGCCTGTATTTTTCCATCTTCCATCTGTTTGGTTTCTTGGAAGCTTCTAGTTTTGAGTGTGTTTTCAAAGCCCTTTCCACGCACTTATTTCACATCACACTGAACATAAACATGCAGAAATAGGCATAGCTCAGTACAAAGCAAACAACACCGCAAGCAAACACTGCTGTCTAGAACAATATACACTCCAAAAATGCAGTGTTTTTGATGTTTAAGAAATCAGAGAACAACATGTTAATACGCATTGCTATCCTCGGCTCTAAATTTGGATCTAGAGTTTATTTTTGCTTAAAAGAAGGCGCTGCTGATGTTTGAGAAGTTTCTGCCTCAAAAAAAAAACCTTCTTCTGGTAAGTGTTCAGTCTTATACAAATAATTAGTGAATATACTGTATGATCATACACACGAACCTTTAATAGAAACACCTGTACCTCAACAGCATCAATGTTCACATCAAATATCAGGATGGGGGGAAAAACTGGGTTTTAAGTGACTTTGACCATGGCATGGATGTTGGTGCAGCTATGGTAACTCATAAGCACTCTTTACAACCATGGTGAGCAGAAAAGCATCTCAGAATACATCAAACCTTCAGGAAGATGGGCTACAACAGCAGAAGACCATATCTTGTTCCACTCCTGTCAGCCAAGAACAGGAATCTGAAGCTACAGTGGGCTCAGGCTCACAAACACTGGCCTGTATATGTATATATGTATAATGCACATCTTTAAGCAAATCAGCCAATCAGGGTGCATGTTTACGGTAAAAAAAGGCCAATTAATTTGGAATTAGTTCATAAATTCATTTTTTATTACCCTTCCATGTTGAAAGCAACTGCTTTCTATGTGGTCCTGTCAAGATGTAATAGAGACTCCTGCCCCGTAATTTGCTTCTTTAACCGATAACGCACAAGCTAATTAAATATGAGCCATTTTAGTGTAACAGTCTATCTTTATAAATCCGAAATCAATACGTAGACTCAGATCCATGGATGTAAAGGAGAACACACTGAGAATTATTCACTCATCTAATTTGTAATTCCAAGTCTATATGCAAACTGCTGATGTCGAGACACTATTGGGAGCCCGGTGGACTACATGAAGGGCCCCCCTATGGATTTTTAAACCCGTGTTTGACTCGTGAGAACAGGGCACAGAAAGGAAGAAGACGTTTACTTTGCAGCATTGTGTGGCAGGACTTGGCAAGTTCCCAAAGAACACTCAAAGTGTTCAGACCACTGGAGATAAGTACAATAACTGAGAGCCAGTCACTTTCTTTCTCCCATTCTCTCAGCCACTACCACATTCCCCTTTATTTGTCAACAGCATAGTTTGCTGATCTCCGAGGACCTTAAAGCACGAGCCTTAAAGACGCTCCCTGGACAAGTTGAAGCTCCTGGAGATCCATCATCTTTCTACAGTTTAGTTCCAGTGCTAATCTGACACACGTGGTGAAACGAATCAAGATCTCCAGTGGAATCTGAATATTAGAGCCAGGTGTTTTCTTATAACAGCACACCCCCAATTGTTTTATTCCTTACTTATACCACAGGGCTGTTTTTTTTTTATTAATTCTTAATTAAATTTCTATAACAGCATCTCAGATGCTAGTTTTCATTTCCGAGTTAATATCAGCATTAAGACTCCAGACAGCACCTTGCATGAAAGCAACCTTAGAAAATAAGAGTTCCTTAAAGGCTTAATTACTAGATAAATGGTTCAAGATTTCCAAAATGGTTTCTTGGAATCTTTTCTGAAAGGGAAGCCCTCTGTTGCAGGATTAACATTTTCCCAGCGTATTGAACCAAAAAAAGAAATGCTAGATAGAATGAGCAGTGATTCACAACTGGATAAATCATGTAGTTTCCTTTTTATGGCCTAATTGCTGGAACTCTTCAAGGTATTTACAAATTATTTGTAGATTCTAGATATGTAAAATTTATGGCAGTATGTCAAAAATGGAATTTTCTCATGACCACTGTGTTTTATAGAACAGGATATATTTGATCCTTGGTGGAATACACTGGCATAATAATAACAATAATAATAATTTCTCCATGCTAGGAACATGGTTACATGGTAGACACCCTTGGCTTGAATAAATAGTCATGCAGCAGAAGCAGTGAGCTTTGTGGGTAATCAGGGAAGAGAAAAAGCAAGGCTGGTGCTAATTTCAGGGTCACGACCCATGCAAAGGAAACTGTCTAAGTTGTTTGAATCAACCTGCACAGGCTTGTCTTTCTTTATTAGATGAAGAGTCATGAAGTGATTCAGGAGAATTGAATTGCAACTTTTGTACATGTATTCCTTTGGAGGAACATTCCACAATAAATATGATCACATACATACGAACAACCTTTCTGTACTCCTGGACAGTATAAGGAGACGATTTCATGTTTCTCATGAAACTGGCTCTGCATCTCGCACTGGATCGGTTTAATGTTCATCAAATTCAACATTGGATTCCTTCCATTTATAAGTGAGTGGGAGCTTACACTCAGACCCATTAAAAACGCATTGTGATACACGGAGAGCTGGGGAGAGTCTGCCTGAGCTCGGCCAAGAAAGTGGAATTAGAAGCAGACGTTGTTCATTAATCACTGTCTGTATTTATATCACATCTTCTCTCTCTCTCTCTCTCTCTCTCTCTCTCTCTCTCTCTCTCTGTTTCTCTCTCTCTCCCTCTGTTGTCTATGCAGAAGGCTTGAATAAGCACTGATCCATGTTGGAAATATGACACCACGTTTTGCACACCTGCATACTTGAAATAATTTTTGTCGAGTTTTACGCTGCAATAAAGCGATACAAGTCAAAGTTCTTAAACCTGTTACATCGGATTCAACTCTTGACCTAACTCTCTACATCTTGGGTCAGTCAGATAGCTCAAAAGAAAACAATGGCCTTTCTTAGCATCTACTAAATACAATGTACGCTATGGTTAAACACTTAAACACTCAAGATAGCCTTGAGCGCTCGAGGGTTGAACAATAATTAGAGCTGACACATCTTACTTTAAAGGTCTCCATGCTAAAGGCATCTATTTCAGGGGATTTTGGGTGGTTATGGAGTGAAGAAACATGGATAGAGGAAAATATTTCCTCAGCAGTCTGGAGGGAATTTGGGAATTTTGTTAGCAGAAAAAAAAGCTTCCCAATCAACATTTTAAGGACTTACTGTATAACCAATCCACATTTTACACCACTTCCATGTTGTCTTGTTATCTGCTGACTTGTTTAGCCAAAAAAAAGTCTGCTAATTTACTAGGGATTTTTAATAACCTAGCATGGAAAGGTTCCCAATCAAGGGCTTCGAACTATAAATTTGTTTGTGTTGAAGTGTAAGGGTTACATAACGAATAAAACACTTAAAGAGTGAGGAAAAAAGGTAAGCCTGGTGAGGGAACGTCCATACGTTTATAACTGCTATAACAGGAACCAACTTATTTTCTGGACATTACACAACATTAAATGCAACCAAAAATGGATAAAAATGACTTCTTCATTCTTTAATAAATAAAAATTGTTAGCATTGACAACAGCATGTCATAAAAAAGATTAAAGTGCTGACACTGGAGACTCCTTCCAAAAATGTTCAATGAACATCTCACAGAAAATGTCATTATAACCAATCAGAATTGGCCAGTGTTTCCAATGACCAGTGTTAACTTACTGAGGAATGGTAATGCTCTGGCATGCTCCAGTTGAGATACTAAAGACTTAAAACCAGTACACATTTCGGTCTATTCCAGTGTTTAAGTGATTAAGAAAGGAAATATTGTGAAAAGGATTTCATTCCTGATTATTATTGAGGTTTGCTAACACGCTGGTGCTGGCTAATACTCTAGCCTGCAAAGGTTCTCAATCAAGAGCTTTAACCAATATACAGTACATTTGGTGTATTCCACACTGTCAAACTGATTGAGAAACAATAGTTGTGCAAGACCAAAACATGTCAGAAGGTCTTGATTTATAAGTTGAATTTTGCTAATGTACTGAAAACTATTCATGCAAAAGTTCCCAATTTAACGACAGAACATTCGGTCAATTCCACTGTTGAGCTAGTTGGAAAAAAAGGAGAAAGGTGCAGGACTACATTATGTACCTGTACTTTCTCAGCAATCTTGAAAGAGAACCTTGTTTTATGTAGATTTCTTTATCGATAAGTTGAAATTAGCTTATTTAACAGTCTAGTATTCAGAACCCAACATGAGACTTTTGGAAACTTTTTCACTGGTAAACACTGCTTTTTTAAGTAAGGGATCCTGTATCCATTATGATAGCCACCCATGTCTGAAAACTAGCTGAGGTTCTACTAGTGTTGGCTTGTTCTCAAACCTCTGTTGACCATTAGATTGTGGCACATGTTCTCCTTCTCCACACTCATAATCCCAAGCAGATTTCTGCCCAGATAACAGGCTTTGCCTGACTGATGGTTAGCTAAAGCAGACAGACACTTTCATTCTATCGGTGCTGTTTCAGAGATCGATCCCAGATGGAACTCAGCTGTAAATCTTGTCCCACTCTTGGATGGGATCTGATCAGATTCATCAAGTCTGTGGGCTAACAATGAGGAACGACATTAAATTACTCTCCTATTCTCAGATTCCTGCTTTTTCAGGCTGCAGCTAGGCACCCTCGGCCTCACAGGAAGTGAAATTTAAGTAATAACGTTCATATTGCACACAGATGTTCAGTAATGGATGGGGGAATGATGACTAGGTGTGGTGGGTGTTTGGCCTTGAACCACTTCTAATTATAAAAGCAAAGATTCTAGTCTTGTACCAAGAACTGTTTTCTTCTTTCATCAGTTAAGAAATACAAATGTGGTTCTGTCAAATTATATTTCTCACACAATGATTACATCATTCTTACCCTATAAATCTCCAAAACATTTGTTCTTATTGCCTGAAAGCAGTACTACTGTATACATAACCCAAAACTGAGTCAGATATCAAGCACAGATTTTACCATTTGTCTAAGATTTATATGGGGTTATATAGACTCACTTCATTAGGAATGCTTGTACACCTGCTCATTCATGCAATTATTCCATCAGCCAATCATGTGGTAGCAGCACAATGCATAAAATCATGCAGAAACCGGTCAAAAGCTTCAATGGGAAAAAAATGTGATCTCAGTTACTTTGGCTGTGGCATGATTGTTGGTGCCAGTTTGAGTATTTCAGAAACTGCTGATCTCCTTGGATTTTCACCCACAACAGTCTAAAATTTACACCAAATGGCAAAACCATCCAGTGAGTATCAGTTCAGCAGGTGGTTGATGACAGAGTTCAGAGAAAAATAGTTGGAGCTGACCGAAAATCGAATGTAACTCAAATAACCACTCAATACAACCGTGGTGATCAGAAAAGCATCAAATAAAATCTTGAAGTGGATGGGCTGCAATATCAGATCCTGAAACGCCTATAAAAGCAGTGAACAAATCAAAGGTTAAATGCAAGGATCCCAGTGCTACTCTTATTTTGTAGTAGCACGTGAAACTCATGACCACGTGGACTTCTAACGTGATTAACGTTTTGGTCATGATACATTCCACGCTCAGTCACTGCTTGTGTTACTGATTGAATTCTTGTGCAGAACAAATAGCTTTGGTAGGTCAGGTACTCAGAGAAAAGACCTCCTCTCCCTTTTTAAGTATTATGTGGAGACATTCCTTGAGCCTTCCTGTCCTTCAAAGTGAGTCTTCCTGAATGTCTTTGCCAAAGAGAGGATGAATTGACAGGTTTCATGGCCGACCACAAAGACACCCCACCCTTTACACACACAGGTCTTGGAGAGATGGGGTCAGCTTGGTCGTGTTAAGCCTTTTTTTTTAAAGTCAGAATGGGTAGGGTAGCTGTGCCTTTGTCCAGTGACATCCATCATGACCCTGCAAGGTTAGGACTTATGGATGCACTGAATGCAGAACCAGATGCTTAAGTGGCCACTGCAATGGAAAACAACAAAGCAAAACCAACAAGAGGGAGGACAGCGGCTGAGGAGAGTTCCTGTCTGGGCATGGTAACTGAGAGGAAAGGAATCTGTCTTTCTGATTCAGCTTTCTGAGCTAGTTTCAGTATTTGTAGGCGTGCTTGTATATATAGCATTTCAGATTACCTCCTTCGCTATGAGACAAGAGCCATGTGTTCCCCTGGGAAGGTGAGGAAATCTCTAGCAGGAATCCATCTTATTAAGTTAATTTCTCCAGTAATGCACAAAGGAGAGTTAATCACCAAGGTCCATTAGCAAGAATTATTTTCCTTTCAATGTATTCTTGAATAATAAGTATTTTTTTTGATAAATGATGGAACGAAAACTGCTCTGGCTAGCAGAATTGGAGCTTTGGATATTTGCCCCCAGAGATATGCCCTATTTCTACAGCATCTATTAAAATGGAAAGCCTTGCGATGGGGAATAATGGAGAGCTTCCATTGATGTCTCGTCCCTTAAATTCCTTCCATCACCCTTATCTCTCTAGTGTTTACTAATTTTCCCATCATTGACCTATAAATAGTGATTGCTAATGTATCTATATACATCAGGCCAGATTATTCCCAATCAATCCCCAGTGTGCAGAGCTTGTTTGTAGATATTACCTTAAATGGCTAACCTTTGCCCATGCCAATTGGTGCAATGTTTCCATGACATGGCTTCTGGAGGTAGCATTCTGGTCACATGAGAGAAGGCCAAGGGTTCATCATAACGAGCACATCCTGTTTACTATGCTGGGGGTTATTTCCTCGGGACAATTCTTTCTGGATCAGTTGGAATAAAACTTACTCATATCCTCATATCATAGCTTTCTGGCAAGCTTTCTTCAACAACCAAAAAAACGAATAGTCCACCTCGGATTTGTATCTGTATTTGTATTCGTTTAGAATACATTTCTACGTCGTATTTATTCTAATTAAATGAATGGTGGCAGAATCATTATGGTGAAAAGTGGACTTTATAGGATGTGATGGTATCTATACAGTGTATAATGGCAACCCATGGATGGAGAGATAAATGGCACTAAGCTAGAACTGAGTCCTCTGTTTGTTTTGCGTCTTCGCCTGAGTCAACACTATGCGGGTGGGTTTTGCCATCTGCTGACAGATAGAGTCATCAATGTGAAGAAGGTGGGGGGGGTTACAGAGGGCAGGGGGCAAGGCTAAAGTGACCACCATTCCAACCCCCCCAATCTCCAAAACCCCTTTTATCAGCACTCAATTTCCCCCCTGCCTCACACCCTCCCAGCAAGGGTTATTAAACCTGTAGAAAAGGTCCTGCTGAGAGATGACAGGGGAGCTGTAAAGGTGGGGGTTAGAAAGGAAGAATGGATCTTGTGGTGTTTAACCAGAGCAGATGGGGAGCTTTCTACTTCAAGACCCCAATGACTGACTGACTGACTGACTGACTGATTCAATCCAAGAATGGGCTGCCCAAGACTTGGGACAGATGATTCAGCAATGCATTCCAGACCCATATAGTTAACTTCCTTAGTTACTGGTGAACAAAGTTTCATACACATGACTGTACTTTGTAATTCTGACTCCATCAATTTCCCCTGACCAGATTTGCTCCACCATTTTAAAGACTGTTTCAATACTTAATCAGCTTAACATGAAGTTTGTTAGATGAGACCTTGGCTGGCTGGGGGATCGAGTTGACATAACTACAGATTTCATGAGCTGAAAATCTATTTTGTAGTTTTAATTTGGTTTTCCAAAATATTCCACCTGTACATTGTTTGTTACATGACTCTGCTAGCTAGTTCACATCTTACTGTACTAGTTTTATACACTCACCAAAGGCACTGCGATCTCTGTTCCTTCCTTGCAAGCTTTATTTTTCTTTGTAATGTTTCTATAATGTCTTTATAAAAGTTTATAAACTTCATGAAGACCTCTAACGTTTCAGACATCCCATGACCTGGAGTCACCCCTTACTAGCTGGGCTTGGGCTGCATCATGTACAAGGGTATTTGAAGACAGAAATGCTAGTTTCTAATCTGTCTGCTAAAATTACAATGTCAAATTGTCATTTATTTGTAGCCTTAGATGTACCCCAGTGGACCAAATTGACGACTCGAGAGGGCTGATCCCAATTCAGACTCCTCCTGTCAATTTAAGTGCTTCTATATGGATTTAAATGGACAAAACTGATTCTAGATCAGCTGTCTTTCTCTGAGACGTTATAAATAGCTCCACTGGACTTTCTGAGGGATGTGTGGGAGAGTGATAAAGGGCCATGTGATGAGTGACTGCCATGACTCCCTTGAGCTTCAGCTGTCTCTGAAATGGAGATGGAGAGCTTTCTTTGCTCAGGTAAACAGAGAGATGTTCTGTTTGGTTTTACTCATGAGCAAACACATTTGTAGGACACCAGCATGCCTCAGCCTCGCAGCGTCACTCTGCACCCTGGCTTCGTTCATGCTCAGCAACCTCTTGCTATGTTGAAGGCATTTATCACCATTGCGATGGGTGTGTTTAAGATGACTTTGGAAGAATGAAGTGCCAGCCAAGCTATGCTAATGCTTTTTAAATGATACAGACCAGGCACTAGATGCAAGGAAGTAATGAATAACCTGACTAAACATTTCATTCCTCAAAGGTTCTTTGGGTAGTTTGGAGCTAACCTAAACAAGTACTTGACAAATTCTGAGAAGATTAAACTGTAAAATTCCAGAAATGGTATTACTACAGTTTACTCTAAATAATTTGCTTCGCAATGCTATTAGAATGCTATGTTCACACTTTGCTTGAAAACTAGCTACATACTGTATATAAACATTTTTACCTCCACCAACTTTGTTGGAGGAGGTTATGTTTTCGCCTCCGTTTGTT
>JAOTRR010000001.1:1930526-1952276 GCA_028570945.1 Gogo arcuatus
AGAGCCAATATGTATAAATACACATGCAAAGAAATACTGAATTTGACAGATTTCGGGACAATCTTAATAGCGATTTAATTGCTTTCAGCTACATAGAAACTGCACAACAACTTTATCCAAGAATGTACAAAGCACATTAAACCTTTCAATTCTACTTCCTTCAATTCATTTGAATCACAAATTAGTGCAACAAAGCATAGGACATTTAGGATTTGAGGAATACAATACTGTATATACAATCATGTGAGCATTAAAAATACAAATACTCAGTAAGTCATTATCAGCAAATATACAGTGAACACATGGACATGAATCGTATGGCAGCACATACCAAATCAGTGAACAATAAAAGAAAATGTATTGCGTTCAAAGTTCTAAGTGCTGTTCAGATAGTAATAGTAAAACAAAGGGGAACAAACCAACATCTTTATTTTACAGAAGTTGGTTGAAAGTGGTTTGAGCTCTTTGACAGTCTCAAGACAGTTCATTCACACAGTCTTATAGAGTTAAGCAGCCTTTGTGCAGCTGCAGATGAACTCTGGGAGGAAATTCAACACCGCTGGTCTCACTGTGACATCCAGTAGAGAAGGTAAACAGCGGCCAGGGAGAAGACGTGGATGGTTCCACCGTGTGACAAAAGAAGACCTGGAACGCCACCTAAAAGAACATAGAGGAGTCAATAATTGTGGGTTTTTTCCCCTCTCAAAAACATTTCCATTGTAGTTTTGATATGTGTACATTTATTACCAATAAATACACTTTCTTCACTTGGACATAAATTGTTTTTAAGGTTTTTGGGATTAATTTTAATATCAGTGTCACCATAAGAAGCTAGGATTAGTCAAATCTATCTATAGATATCTATAGGTCAATATAGCTGTCCAGAAAACGAAAGATACATTGAAAAAGCTCCAAAGACTATCACAATGCATCTCGAACACTATGAGTAATGCATGGTTATTAGTGTACCAGCTCAGAGCATTACACAACTCTCAAACATATTTTGAAACGTACATTTGTTCCACTGTGTTATGGGTTGCAATGGGAAATTAAGGCGTAAGGCCTTGCTGGGTTTGTGCTTGTAAAATTAATTGCTAGGATAATAACTTAGCTATACTTTTTTAAATAGATATCCAAGAACCTTGGATTGAAGAATAAGCTAACATAGCTAGCTGGCCAACTAACGCTCGCTAGTAGGTTATAATTATGTCATAATTTTGAAAGATGAAAATAAGAACTCACAACTCGTGTAGCTTGCTAATGTTATCTCAAGAAACGTAAATGTGTCCAGTGAGGCTAAGTGACTAGCCAAGTTCCTTATCAAGCTAGCTAATGATGCATAGCTAAGTTAGTGTTGTGTAACTTGTTGACACAGGGATGCCTGTCCTCGCTTTTCTTTTAGATATTTCAGGATATTGTCTAGCTAAATTTAACCACAAGAATGCTGTCATTGGTAAATTGCTGGGGTATAAGTAGAATGAAACACTACAGGATACAATGCTGTTAACATGCGGTAACAGTAACTTCACATCATGGCACCATTTGGTTTTATATATATATATTTATTTATTTTTTTCATTTCCTATAACAGCATAACCCGAAGTGTTTTATTCCTCGTATATCATATAACATGCGTAATAACATATTTGGACATAGCGTGAAGGTCAGGTGAAACTTACTTGTCATACACCATTCAGTCTGCCTGTACACGCCCATCATCTCGCTGTCCTTCACAGCAGATAGCTTCTTCACACTCATGTCACCTGTAGGTCAGTGTTCAGAGATATTACGTAAACTTGTCACCACATTTTAGCAAAGTTTTAGACAGGAATTGTCATTAAATATCAAATATCTTCAAACAACGTAGCTAGCTAACATGCTAGTCGAATATAGCTAGCTGTAGCTTTCTTACTACAATTGTTGTGAACTAGTCAGCTATATATACAGTGTCACCGCTTTTGAGTATTAATAATTAATAATTAATTGAGTACTAATATATATATTAAGTATTGAATAATTTACCACTTACTATCAATTTTCGCCATTTTGAGCTGTCAGATCAATCGATTGAATTTCACTTAAGAAAAATTCAAAGCGCAGTTTGTAATTCTCAGTGATGACCACATATATGGCTAGTTTCTTTATTACAGGTTTTTGTTTCCCTGGTCTATAACTTAGCTCCGCCCCCAGCTGGAACAGCTCCACTCCTCCTCTCAGGGAATCAGGCTTGGAACCAGAATCAACCAGAGTGATTATGGAAAATCGGCCATTTTTAAAAAAAAAAATACAATTGACATTTCAAGGCATTAAAGCAAAAACAGCTAGCTTGTGTTATTTAGTGATCTACTAGCTACAAGTTCTTTGGGGCCTTATTGGTAAATGTGAAAGATGGCTTTATCTCAAATATTCTGTAATCTTTTAATTGCAGTTCACCTCCTCCGCAGCAGATGGCTCTAAGCATCCAAACGGCTCCAACCAGGTTTCCTAAACATCTTCTAGCTTTTTACCATTTAAAGAATGAACTGAGACTTGATTTACATGACCTGTTAATCAAACCTGGAGATTATTATTTAGCGATCCTATGCTTACTAAGTAACACTTATTAATCAGTAGTGATTATTTCAAATCCATTATCACGTCATTGGTTATTAACCTGATTAAAATAGTTGTATTTGGTAAAGATGATCCATCTACAAAACTCCGTAATCCACCATTTTAATCAGGACTGATTCTGGATCAGCATAAAAAAGTCGACGCTATATATAATCACCGCTCTGTGACACACCCCTCTCCCCATTCAGAATGGACTGCGAAGCTGGACGCTCTCACACACTCGAGCCAAGCTTCGGGTTACATTCTAATTTTCATTTTCTGTGTGTGTGCTTTGAAAGGACTGAATTGTTCATTGTATAGACAGAGAGCTCAGGAAGACCGAAAACAGGGATCTAAATATGTCTGGAAGAAGATATTTGTATTATTATGCCAAGGAATCAGGGAATCTGAGTAGACCCATGATAATTCACGACCCTGAATATTCCACAAATATGACAATAGAGGTAGAAACTGTCGAGTCATGTGACGTTTCCTGATTCCTGTTGGACTGGGTCTCAACTATTTTAAAGAAATACTGTATTTGAGAAATTAAGTCCTTGCCGAAGGGTTGAGCAGTGGCTCGCAGGCAGTTGCTAGCTCATAACCCAAACTACTTAACCGCATCATGTTTACATACAGCTTTGCTGAAGAACTTTCAGAACTCAGCTTTCTAAGAACGTTCTAACTACTAGTGCAGAATCATAAAGGAATATTTACAGTGGCGTGCATAATTATTCACCCCTGAAACATTCCACATTTTGCAACCTGCAACTGAAATGGACGTAATTAAGGCCAGGTTTGGCAGGTCTCAGGAAAACATTCCCAAACCAGCTACATCTCAAAAAGCTGCACTAAAAATATCCCCCAAACTGTTGACAATATATGACAAAACAGTAGCTATATAGATTAAGATTGTTCAAGTAAATGAGTGAACATCCTTCTTTTCCCTGAAGAACTTTTTTATTTGAAAAATATCAATTAACAAACTAAACACTGAACAAAACTATGCACAGTCTTTGATTCTAATTAACGTGTGTGGCAGCAGGGGCGTGGTCAAGCATCAGCTGTGGGCGGCGAGGAGTCCAGTAGAACCGGCAGGTAACATGTGATGAGTTTCACCTGTGTTTTGATTACTGGCAATTTACTTTTTTGTGTTTTCTATGTTCTTGAAACGAGAAGCCGGTAATCAGCTACCCAGCGCCGCGTGTGCGTGTGTGTGTGTGTGCTAAAAGCAAAAAGAGAAATAAAATCCCTGAAAAGTGATCTCAAAGTAAATATAAAACGCACCTTGAGTTCTCAAGCCTGTCTCCCAGCTCTTCATTGCCTAATCCGCGAGAGTGTTACAACGTGCTAGTGTTTTGTTCCCATTACAATGGAAAAATGGTTCTGTACATCCTGGATATGTCTGCATTTACACTTTCCCTTTGCTTGCAAGAGCCTATTTTGTGGAAATTGATTACACAATTTAGATTTTTCACATCAAAACAAGATTTTGGCAGCCAAGATCTACTTTAAAATTAGTCCCAAAAAATCTACCACCCTCACACTTCCTTCTTCCACCATGTTCCAAATGTAGCCCTATTTGGTGTAAAAACTGCACCCTGGCAGCCCTGATTGGGATTATAATGTACATTATGAATCTACACACAATAACCCATAATATTGAAATGGAAGGAAATCAATATAATGTGCAAATTTTATTTATTTAGAAATAAAAAGTAAACACTGAGTGCATAAGTATTCACCCTCTTTGCTGTGAAATCCCTAACCTAGTTGTGTTGCCATCAGAAATTACATAATTAATTGCGCACAAGTTGACTCCATTCAAATAAAGCTCACAATAGACTGTAAATACACCTGAACCTGGACAAAAGTCAGTGACCAGGTAAGGAGGGGATTGGTCAGAGAAGTAAATAACTCTTTAGAAACTAAGCAGTGAAGATAATTTAGAGATTTTGCAGCACTGGGGGTGAATACTTATGCAATAACCCCCCTCCCCCCACCGCCACCACCCAATATTTTTTAGATTCATGATATATATTAACAAAGTCAATTTCAGTTCCAAGTTGTGATGCTACAAAATATAGAAAAGCATCAAGGGGTTGAATACTTCTGCAAAGCACCGGGTTGGCTTTTTCCCACATTGTACGAGCGTCAAATGATAAAAGTGAACTACTTCTTACCTGACACGAGAAACGTGGCTTGCTGGCACTTTCCTCCAGCCATGGTTGAGAGAGCACCTGGTAAGATGGTCACCCGAGACACTTGGACCTCCAGAACGTCTGCCACCCTTTTACGGAAATCATATCTGACCAAACACAAAAATATTTTACACAGATATACTCCACAACAAGTCTGGCGCCACTTGTTTAACCTTCTTCCTCGTACACTGGCACCTTTTAAAAGCAGTCAGTCTTCCTGCTCAACACAAAGCTAACTTAGCTAATCTTAGTGGCAAAGAAAATAGTTTTATACGTTTATATTTGTTATAGCGATGTTCTATTTTGACAGGTTTGTCTCCTGTTCACAGAAATAAACAGTAGACACTGTTTATCGTGTTCACTTTTGAGAAATGTATGCTAGTTTCTAATTGCTAGCATAAATGTACACTAGTTTATGCTAGTAATTAGCAGTTAGCCATCCTAGCATAAATTTCTCAGACAAGTGCAGTTTCCGTATCTGAATCCTGATTTGCGTCATTATTTCCTCAGCAATTTATTTAAGTAGACAAATCTGTCTTAATAGACAACAATCATAACTTTCAAAATTATTTTCTTCATCGCTAACATTAGCTAAGCAGCCTAGCGTGAAATGAATTCAAATGACAACGCTAGGGGCAATCCAAACAATTTTATTGAAATAACTTTATCAGCACATAATAAAGCTTTGGTATAGATGACCTATTTATATATTTCTATAGAAATGTGTCTGTTTCTGGCTGCCAAAAAGGTGCGAATTACTCATCATCTCATGAACAGTGAACTGTATTTAATAACATTGTGTATTGTTATTATTTAGCTATGCTAAATCAAACAGATTGTTAATTTCTGCACTTTCTACAAGCCAAAACTGTAACCACATCAAAGCGTGATGATATTTTTACTCATTTTCCCATCACCCATATGGGGCTAACATGAGAAATACACAGCATGGCATCCACTAGCAGGTACAGGTTCATGCTTGTGTCTCTCATTTACTAGTAGTTTCTGCTAGCTACAACAATCTGTACTGGATTGGAGAGAGGAAGCTAATGCTAGCTAGACTACTACTGAGTCAGACATACCTGCTGAACGATTTCACGCTCAGGAAGATTTGCTGCGCAGACGGTGACTCAGGGATGATGTCTGCACAATCGATGGTCTCATTTCCTGCCCTCAGGACTAATGATCTGTAAATGACTGATGAAAGACAGCATGTGATATCTACAAAGTTGTTTTTTTTTTTCAGAATAAAACAAATCCCTCATCAAGAAATAATTACTTTCAACAAAATAATAATAATACTGTAATTATGTCTTGATGAGGGATTTGTTTTCCTCTCAATACATTTATTTCAATTAAAGGTTGGATTTTTCTCATTTTTTCAGTGTGAGATGAAGCGACTTCACTAAAAGGTGGATTTTATTCTAACCCTTTGTACCCAAGTGGTGCCAATAATTGCAGAGGGCACTGTATAGAAAGGAAAAAAATCATGTGATGTTCATAATAATGTCATAAATTTGAAGGCTTTTCTCTCAAGTAATGTGTCATTTGCGAACAAATCGGCTCTTTGAGTCAGCTCTCATTTAGATGAACAATGAGAGTCGACTCCCATTTGATTCGTTTGCATTTTTTTCTCTTTGATTTCTTTTTTTTTTTTTGCAGAAATAGTAGGCACTACTGTTAACCTTGCAATGTAATTTAATCAAAATGTTATGGTGTTATCAGGATAAATGGAAATGAATCTTCTTCACGAAGAATTGACACAACAGAACAATAACATGAATGCTGTTTTGTTATTTAGAAGGCAAAGTAAGATTTCAGCTTTAGAGAAGCAAAGATGAATAATCGCAGGTCAAAAGATTGCAAACTTGGTCTGGTTTAGAAAAAAAAGGCAATGAGATGTTTGGGAGCCAAAAGATTCGACTTGAGCTGAATCAAGTAATATGATTCATTTTAAAAAAAAACAGAGAGAGCTGGAGTTCCCATCACTGTTAGATGGTAAAGTTGCACCTGTCAAAAAGTTGATTGTGGATTTAGGGCCTGGAATATCTTTATGTCTCCTGCCATCCTCCTGCCATCCCAAATACTGTGGCTAACAGTACTGTAGGAAGTACTGTGGTTCCACCAATCAGAATAATCCATCCAAGATGAGTTTTTAAAAATCTTGTTGCTGGAGTTCTTTAAAAGATGAATAAACCATCCTTTGGGTATTTTATTGTGCATCACTCTGAAGACTCGATGTGAGAAACCAGGCTAGCTACTAACAACACAACCACTAAATTAAGCAACACAACCAACTGGGTCCTACATTATCCACGCATTTACACATTCATTGCATCCTCTTTTTTGGGTTGAGCAACACTATATACCCAGAGAATTGCATTAAAGACATGTTCCAACAACAGACAGACAGGGTTTCCAGCTGCACAGAACTCAAGTAACTGCTCTTCATACATCAACATAATAACTGAAAAGTAAAGGAGGCCATTTAGTCAAGCGGGAACAAACCATTGAGCTCTTTGATGACCTTTTAACTGCAAAATAGCGCACTGTGTAGTGAATAAGGTGCGGTACTCCAATACAACCATTATAGCTGTAAAGTTCATTTTAATATCCAGTATATCTAACATTTATTCACATTTATACCACTGATGAATTCTGGATTCGGATTGGTCAGAAGGTGATTGATGAATTTTCTGGAACAGAAGCTCTGACCAATCACAGGTTTATATTAATGCCCTCGCTCTAATACGTTATCCTTCCTAAAATAACAATGTACACGGAGACTCGTATGTTGGACGCTCCGAGTAAATGGGTTTTAAAAAAAGTGTTTGGAAGGAGTCTCCAGTTTCAGCACAAAGCTGTTGATAGTGGAGTTCTATATCTCACTATCTCAGTAACATGACATGCTGGATGTTTTTGTCATGTTAATGTAAAAAAAAGGAGGTTGGTGAGACGACTGTTTCTAGCTGCTATAACACTTGAAAAATTTGATGACGTACCTGTGTAATCTCCAGCCAGCTGAAGATGTGCATCAGTGAACAGCTGCCTTTGTGTTAAACTGACGGAGCCATGTTTGCTGGTCAGATCTCCAACCTCGCAAGCCAGATAGGTGAGTGGGGAACAGTTAGAGCTCTGGGTTAAGATAGGGGGGGAAAAAAGAAAAAGATAATCATATTGATATACTGTATAAAACGTTTACTCCTTGGAGGGAAAACAATAGTGGTAACTATTTGTGCTTCCATTAACATTTACTTTTGGCAGTAACAATTCTCAGGGTCCAAACCTGGAGAAGTGTTTGGCACAAACATTTTGGGATGACTAGTTATATTTGATGATTAGAAAGCATAAAAAGCAGTTACGGGCCCAAGCCATATTCTTTCAGGTGGTCTAGAAGTTATGTTTCAGGATGGAAAATGGGTGTGGTGTCTTCCAGGATGACCCCGCCCCTATCTACACAGGCACCACGAGGGCTCACTGAATGGTTTAATGACAATGAGCATATGCTAAGACCTTCACACTGCCCAGATCTCAACCCAAATGAATACCAATGGGAGATTTTGGAGCGCCATGTAAGAGAGTGTTCTCCACCACCACCACCACCACCATCATCATCATCATCAGAACACCAATATCTTTTGGAAGACCAGTGCTTATCCATCCAGTACCATTCCAGGGGCTTGTATGCCAAGGAGCATTGAAGTTGGTTAGTTGGTACAATCATACGCTGATGAATTGTTGCTTTTTTTTGAGAAAAGGAGACCAAACTAGTGGGACAGTACTGTATATGTGTTTGGTTTTGTATACTATACTATAAAATCAGGTCTCACCTGAGCTGTCATGTTGAAAGGGTTATAAGTTCCTCCATTTCCTGGACACCTAGCTCCTTGTCCATTGACAGGAGTGTCGGTTATGTACCAGGAACTGTTTGTGACCTGGACCAAAGATGATACACTAATGAGATATTATTGACAGACCTATAGCGACAGTAATATTTCAGTAGTTGTTTTTGTGGTAGATCAAATACAAAGAGTCATTGTTGGACTCTTAAGCAAGATCCTTAACACTCAAGTGCTCAGCTTTGGGGCTTGGACTGGATTCTGGCTTACCTGTAAAATACGTTCGATAAATCCATAAGCCAAATGAACTTAAAAGTAAAGTTA
Organism: Gogo arcuatus; assembly: GCA_028570945.1. NCBI lineage: Eukaryota > Metazoa > Chordata > Actinopteri > Siluriformes > Anchariidae > Gogo > Gogo arcuatus. The sequence continues at coordinate 1,939,483 of JAOTRR010000001.1, forward strand.
TTAATTAAGGGCTGACTTAATGTTACAGCTAAAACAGTTGCACTAAACTGAACAAAAGGGCTCAGCTTAAAATTGAAGCAGAAGCCAGGGTAAGCATACAACTGAGCAGTTGATGGTTGATAATCTTGTTCACCAGCCCACCAACAGAAATGTGTAAATTCTAGTATTTTGATGGTTAAAGCCAAGAAGATGATTGGGAAAGACTTTAACGAAGCAAAAACCACTCAAGGCTTGATTTTGAAGCATGAGAGTGTAAATGCAGTTATTACAAAATGAGTTTAAACAGCTAGTCCAGCTAGAAATGGACACAGGAAAACTGACAGCCACAAAAATGAATTAAAAACTAGTGGGCTATTAAGTTGTTGCTAATAGTGTTGGTGTTTCTAATAGGCAGGAAAATGAGCTTGGGTGCATTTTCAATGCATCTTTTGATTCAAATGAATTTATAAGTGAAGCAGAATCCAGTCCAAGCTTACAGCTTGATCTTGCTCAAAGGCCAAACAGGAGAAATAGGGCAATTCTGGGATCTGAACCCACAACCACCCAGTCAGTAGCATAAAATATTAATCTCTGATCACTGGCCACTATCAATGCTAACTGGTTAGTTGTACAGTAATTTAGTAAACATAACTTACTATAACTCATGTAGCTAGTTATCGTGAAATGTGGTGCTCACCTTAACAGTGTTAGACGCTCTGAGGTCCACCAGCAAGGTCACGTCACTGAAGCTACCATCAGGAAAACACTGTTGGGACTTATAACATGTACAGAAACCATTTAGGACAATTTAGGATGACAAAAACATGATATGCAAAGTAGTTTCCCACTACTAAACACTGTTTTTATTTCATCACTTATCAAAAACAGTTTAAGTTTTACACCATTTTACACCATTTCATCATTCTCTGCTACTACAGATCAAATAATATGTTTCACTGACCAAACGTAGGGGTGATAACATATTCAATATTCAAATTTAATGAAAAGAGGAGACAGCATTATAAACGGAGACGTTGCTTATCTCGAAGACTGTAATTTAGATATAAAACAACACTGAGCAAGGCTTAAAGTGAGGTGAATGTATAGCAAATGAGTACATGATGTTTATATTTCAAGCCATCTGCACCTTTTCTTTACAGGAGAGCGCATCAAATTAACAGAACATAATCATTGGCATTGACACGGTTTTATTCATTTGACTAGTTACATGAATTCGTCACTTCGTTATGATGTGCGCACAAGTAGAATGTGCTGGATCAAGTGCTATTCTATCAGCTGAATACTGAGGATGGAAGCCATTTTGTTCAGTTCAACTAAATTTACAGTGATTGATGTTGATCATTAGAACGAGGACTATTTTCATCATGCAACACAATGGATTGGCAATATTATTAGATATGCTATTAGATATTTAGCTCAATGCTTGCTATCTTCTCAATTATATATCATTGTATTAGTCTTTTTATTACCTGTATATTGCTGCATCGTATTTTGCATTTTCAAACAAAAAAAGCTATTTTCACCATTTTTTAAAATAATTCAGACTTTAACGGCAAGTTTTTAAAGGAGGTAGTCGAGATGCTATTGAAACCTTGGAGGCGTGAGCTTCACATAGCGAATTTGCATAATGTGACTGTAGAGCCCAGGAAATCGACTTAAGCATGTGCGTAACCCACCTCTGAATATGAGTAACTTTCTCAGTGTAAATTTTGACGTAATTTTTGGAGTCAGTATCATGTGATAGTTTTAAAGAGACAACAATTGATGTGTGTGTTAGTGGTATACACGTGTTGCCATTTGAATTAAATATATCGGAAATACTGTATATTCATTTTGGTAAGGCGACCAAACAATACAAAATCGCCAGGTAAAGGAAAACAAAAGGTAGTGTGAAAAAAAACATAAAAAGTGAGTGCAAACATATACAAGGTATTTTGACAGGCACTGTACACAAACATGATGCAAGAAGAGATTGAAGAAAGAGTTCCATGAAGTCAAACACGGAACCGTACAATCGTAAATGCAGAAATGGCACCATGACTTTAAATGGTAGTACAAAAATGAGCTTAGCTGCATCTTGGACTCGACTTTTCTAAAAACACATCACGCATAATTACAGAAATTGGCGTATAATTATTGTCGCTGTTTCCTTTTTCTTATATTATAAGTGACCAATGAAATGTAGACGCTATATTGACTATATAGTGGGGCTATTGTTCAAATTAGTGACAAATTAAAAAGGACTACGTGACTGACATTTACATCTCCTCTCATCTCCACTGCTCGTCTTCTTCTCTCCTCTCCTCGCTCATCCTCCACTCCACAGAATGGAGAGAAAGCAGACAGTGTCATCTTTTTATGGCAGATTTAAAGAGACACCCCTCTTTATCCTCTTTATCTGGATGAGGGTGAAAAGGTCACGTGTGCCAGCTGGATTCTCTATTCCACTGCACATGCAGTGAGGTATGCATTCAGAGATGTTGAGTTGCGTCTTGTTTATTCTGTGAACAGCTAACATGTCATTAATTCGCTAACTGCGAATGTTTTGGGTGTTTGTGAGTGACAAGAGACATTATGTTGAATAATCTTTGCGGACTTAGCCGCTACGTGCTGCTAACTTGTTAAATAGAATATTATTGGCAAGTTCATTTGAACTACTTTGTGACTAACTGCCCAGGCTCTTTCTCTAATAGCTCATGCTTCCAAGATTGGTGAATCTGCAGAGCTAAAGTTAATCTAGATGAAGTCAGGACAAAGTGAAATCGTAGCTATGAGGTAAAAAAACAACAATTTTTCATTCAGATGAATGGAGCAGATTTTGTATGGCGCCCTACCCTAACCTCAAAATCTATTGATTAACGTTTTTTGCTTATTTCATTTACATTTATTTAGCAGATGCTTTTATCCAAAGTGACTTAAAATTGTGCTATGCACTCAACAGGTCTCAAGGGCCCAACAGTGGCAGCTTGGCAGTGCCGAGATTTGAACTCAAGCTACTGCTGCCATTGCTCACAATATAAATATAAATTTAGTAACTGATTAAATTTATATTTATATTTTTTACGTCAGTCTGGATTTAAGTTTAACTTGGAAAAAAGACATTACCAGGATTACTGTGCCCTTCACACTGCTGTTAAATATGGCCTTGGCGATGATCCAGTGTCCGTCGGAGGAGTTCACGGCTGTGATGTCAGCACACTGCATCCTGCAGGATATTTAAACACAAAGAAGGAAACATAGAGTATTGCTGATGATATTTCATAATCATAGACGATTTGACACTTTTTTACTTTAGGGCTTTTTCCGTGCAGTCTTCAAATACCAGAAGCGCCCACAGTATTCACCTGTTGTTCCTCACTGTCACTTGGGTTAAAAAAAATGACTTTCATATTCTGTCTCTATTTCCTGTTTTATTACTCAAGAAACGTCATGAAGCAAGAAGCGTATCATGTACCACTGAAAACCATTCACACAGTTTTGATTTTACATCGAAGTACATTTTGTATGTAGGTATTTTTGAGGGTATTGCTAAGGGCCTACTACTAGCATACCTGTATTTAGAATATTTGTATAAGTACTGAATTTAAGTTTGGCCTCAAGCTTGCTTCATTATTTTCATTCATACACTGCAGAAAAGGTTCAGAGCCCTGTTTAGAGATCTGTCATCATAATGGTTCCCAAATATCCCTCAGGCAAGCTGATATGAGGTGTGTGTTTCACAAAAATGTAATAATTGTCTTAACTTCCTTTTTAGTAAGCTCAAACCAAGTATTTTTTAATGTACAAAACCCAGGATTAAATGACATGAATAGGAATTAGATAGAGATTTGAAAGGTTAATCTGCCCAAAGACCAGTGAACCGAAACAACTTCCCTCAATTAAAACTGAAACCCCAGGTGTTAGATTTGGTTCTGCAACAGCTCTTCGGGATTATTCATATGCTCATTTATTAATTAATTTTCAGAAAGCATGTTATCCTGGTCAATGGTAGATCTGGGGCCTAGCCAAGGTGAGAATACACTCTGGATAGGTGTCCATTGCAGAGTACCAAGGATAATTGGGAGTAGCCAATCCACCTACTGGCATTTTTTTCTGTACCAATTCTTTGTTCTGCCTTTAAGGTTTCAAAGAAAACCTGACTCATAAAAATGGTGTGATGCACTCGTGACCAAACTGTCATCATGGATTTGTGGATTCAAATAAAAATGTAGCGTTCCATGAGTAATAGCATTTAAAACTGAACTGACCTTGATCCGTTCCTGTAGTGGATAACCAGTGACCGTCCTATGATACTGTTGGGTCCACTCAATGGCATGTTACTATCCTTGTAATGGTTCTCAAACTGGTTCTGATCAGTTAGACTCCCAAACTTCCCACTGATATCGCCAATCTCATACTGATCCACTGTGCCATTCCCTGGTGCTGGAGACGTCGAGATATTCACGCCATATGGGTTAAAGTGGCCCATGACATTCTCGTTAGAGCAGGCCTCTGGTCCACTCTTTACTGGGAGTAGATGGACATGGTATCCATCAGCTTTGGCCTCCAGACGAGTCAGAGAGACATGGAGGTTGGTTGGACCCTGGGGAGCGAGCTGGAAGAAGTGGACATTTCCCCCGGATGACCCTGACCCTTTCCAGGATCTGGTCTGAGCCGAAGGGAAGCGCAAGAGTGTGATGTTAGCGCAGGCAATGCGATGGCTAGCCTCGTCAGGGCCATGGATCACTACAGATCTACCAATCATGCTGCTCAGTCCAGACACCCAGGCTGTAGTATCCGTGAAGAAGTTCTTGCTAGGTAGTTTCCCTACATTCGGTGACAAATTCATCATCTTGTGTTTGCTGGACAGGTCTCCAATCTCACAAGCAAAAGGACATTCTGGTCTACAGTTTACTTTATAGCTGCTTATACTGGTGTTGATGTTGTAGGGGTTCCAGTGTCCTCCAGTGGACCTACAGCAACCCTCATCATTGTCTGTCTCTGTGCTGATGGGGTATTTATGAATGTGCCAGTGGTGTTTCTGAGTCGCAGGAGTATTTGGACGTCCATAAGACAAGTCCAGGAACACTGAGACATCTGAGTAAGGGTTTCCTTTCAACTGGGTGAACAGGATAGTCCCCACCACTGGGCTCTGGAAGATGGCCCTAGCTGTGATCACGTCCCCAGGATAACCAATGCTTGAGCAGATAAACCTCGTACCATCAGGCTGGTGCAGAACCACAGAACGACCGACAATGCTGTTCCGTCCAAAGAGTGGCAGATTCCAGTCGGTGAAACTCACCTGGATGTCATCTGCATTGCTTAAAGATCCATGTCTGGAACTGAGGTCTCCAATTTCGTAGTGGTCATGGGTTGAGCCAGGAGGTGGGGGATACACAGCTGGCTGAGTGTCCACATCAAAGGGATTCCAGTGGCCCCCAACATTATCATTGCTGCAGGTACTCTCTGGGGGTGACCTCATCTGTGGGGTGGGAAACAGATGAACATGGTACGGCCCAACCCTTCTGTTCAGGTTGGTGAGGTTCACAGAGAGAGTTGTAAGGTCAAAAGGAGACGGCTGGCAAAAGGTGATGTAACCTTTTATGCCTCTCATGTCTATCAGAGCACTGACCTCCTTCGGTCCTAAGGTTCGGATCTCAGCACATGTATACTCTGAGCTGAGATTGAAGAGAGCAAAGTGAAATCCAGCATCAAGAGATGGGATCTCTAGACGGGATTTGACAGGTACAAGAGGAGTGCCTACCATCAGCTGGCCCAACTTTATCAAACTGTTTGGGTTCAGGCTGCCCAGCAATGCTTCACAGCTAGCAGCAGAACTCTGAGATAGAAAAACATTCACGTTAGCAAAAGAGGAGTTATTCTGATTCAGACTGACCAGGTTGGAGAGAAGTGTAGCGCTTGGTTGCCCTAATATCTGCCGGAGGTAGATGTTCCCAGCCACGACACTAAAGAACCGAGCCTGCCAAGTTGTGACCTTCGACTCTGCTATGACACCTGCGCAAGCCTTCGTGCCATTACATGTCTCTACCAGTAAAGAGCGAGCTTCCAGAATGGGCGTTTGCTGGAGCATATGGGAGATGTTCACTACAGAAATAGAAGAGTTAACGGACAACGTGATCACATGGTCTCCTATGTGGGCTTTCTCACATGGCTGGGCCACGTGGCCGTACATTACAGGAAACTCGGTGAGCGTCAGATTGAAGAAGCCGCATGTTTGTACACCAGTACCACTGAGGTTTACGGTGGCCGTCTGTTGTATGGAGTCAAACCAGACCGACCCGGTGACTCCTGCCATGTTGAACCTGGACAGATACTGACCAACAGAAGAACCTGAAAATGGAGACGGAAAATGAAGTTGGAATGGGATGGAATATCTCTGTTTTTACTAATAACATCGTTTGGGTTTACTAAACACTCCAGTATTACATACTTTGTTTATATACTCCTGAATGTGTACATATTGACTCCTGTGCTCAGTAATAAAACGCCAAGTTCCAAGTATTGGAAAAAAAATCCCAACTGACTATATTTAAAACTCCAGTTTACTAAAAGAGAGCATGGTAATCGTGCAAATTGTACGCTTTAGTGGGTGCAGTCTTAGAACATGGTTATTATGGTGTTTTTGAAAGCTTCTACTGATGCCACACCAAAGACCCTCTCTCATTCCAGCCACCTACAAATCAAGAGTAAATAAGAGAAGAATAAAATGTGGATATACTATAAAACATGTATAATACACCAGTTATAAGGAAACATTTGAATTTTTTGCCTCGATAAATAAAATATAAAGGCGTTCTTCGGAAGAGGTCAAGAATAAAAGACTAGCTCAGTTTCACACAAAAAAAACAAAACAAGGAGAATGGGTTCAATATTCAGTAATGCATGAAAGACCATGTGCAGACGTGCCAAAGGGAGTAAGAGAGGTTTGTATGTCATGGGTTATTAGGTTACATGTCTTCATCACTTTAGACAGTAGCAACAACATCACCTGAGATTACTCCTAGCTCATAGACAAACACTTTTCAAATCTTAAAACGCGCTAACCCTTTTAAGATGGACTCTTCCTAACACTCTTCATTTCCACCTTACGAAATGGTATTTACAGCATTATTACAAATACAGCCATACATTTAATGCTAAATATACAAACAAAATTAGATACCATAAAAAGGTACTTTTTCTTGTCACTGAGGTGTACCATCAAGCATACACCTTTAGTATGGATAATTTTAAAGATTGTGTAGTTTTAAAATGTAATCAATTATAATCAAATTTCTAGGCAGAAGATACATATTAGAGGTACAAAAGATAAAGGTACTTAACTAGATTTTGCAGAGACATCATAAGAAATACCTGCTCAGAAAAAAAGGAAACTAAACTGGACCTTTCCTTGTGACTAAAGTGGCACTTTTAATGTAGTAATGTAATGTCGATCTAGTGTACCTTTAATAAGATTTGGAGGTATATGCAGGTACGTACGCAGATGTTGATGCTGCAGGGTATCAGTGTAGCAAGAGGATTATAAGGTACAGTATAGTAACATTTCTTTCTGAGTATATTTGAAGATTTTATAGGCTTTCTCTGCAAAGTCTAGCTAAATACCCTCAAAACTATCACTATAAAATAGCTAAAAAAAACCCCATGAATATAGTGTAAGGAACATGAACGGACCTTGGATTTAAAGCTTTAAAGGTACTTTACAGCCTGAATGGCGAAATACAACACTTTCATCATTTCATCCTAAAACTGCAAACTTATTCAACAACCTGTACAAATTATTTACCAGACAATGATAACATGAGCAAAGTCCATGTCCCTTTTTTTTGACAAATTGTTACAGCTAAAGAAGAGATTTTTTTAAAAAAAGATCACAAACTCATCTTTATATGAATCAAGCAAATTCAATTCTTCATTTAAACACACACACCCCAGTTATCAATTTTACATGCACTTTAAACAACACACACTCCAAAACATGCTACAGAATATGTGTACCAGATAAGGGAACAGAAAAACAAGACGCAATACCAGCAAACTCACCACACAGAGTCAGCAGGAGGAAAGCTGCTGAAAGGCACATGTTGGCAGCTGTGTGTGTGTGTGTGTGTGTGTGTGTGTGTGAAAGGGACGGTAAGAGAGAGAAAGATGAGTGCGGCTAATATGGATTCAGCAGGTTTGCCCCCGATGAGTAAATATATGTGTGTGTGTGTGTGTGTGTGTGTGTGTGTTATACATAATTTCCTCAATTTCTTGTAGAAAAATAAGGTTGTGCTTGGAGGCGGGAGTGGGGGCAGGACCTAAGTACCCTACACACAAACACACACGCACACACGCACACACAGTATATGAAGTCCTACTCTTCTCAACTAGAATTGTGTTCTTAATCCAGGAATGATGACCTGCACCACTGATGGGGATATTCAATACAAGATTACAAAAATAACTCATTCTTTTTTTTAATTAAAAAAACCCCCATCAAGTTAATTAAGCAGCCCATCAGCTCTATTTTTGGAAAGAGGCACTACTTCAGCTCTTCAGTCACGGGTTCTTCAGGAGAGCTATTTCAGTCTCTGATTACACTCACCAGAGAGAGAGAGAGAGAGAGAGAGACAGAGAGAGAGAGAGACAGATGGACAGACACAGACAGAGAGAAAGAGGAAGAGGGCAACAAAGCAGAAAGAGAGGCAGACACACACCCACAGAGAGAGACAGAGAGAGAGACAGATGGACAGACACAGACAGAGAGAAAGAGGAAGAGGGCAACAAAGCAGAAAGAGAGGCAGACACACACCCACAGAGAGAGACAGAGAGAGAGAGAGAGAGAGAGAGAGAGAGAGAGAGAGAGAGAATAGTGCCATGCTGGAATGCAGGAGAAACTTGACAATTCATGCTCCTAAAACATGAACTCATAACCTGCTCAGTGTTAAAGTCAAATGAATTCCACACATCCTGTGATGAAGGATTCGTTCACACAGCAGGATAAATCTGATTTATATCCCATTTTTAAACCGTCTGTTCAGTCTGGAGTGACATTTGCTTACATTTCCACACTGGTTGTTAGAGTTATATCACAGATCACAGAAGCTCATCTACAGTGTTGTGTAAAAGATAAGCAGCTCATTAGCTCGCTACTGACAGGACCAATTTCCCATGGATTATGTTTTACAGTGAATCAAATAATTCCTGGTTCAGTCCTGAGCTTGAGTTACTGTCTGTGCAGAGTTTCACATTTCCTCCCTGTTCTCTGGTTTCCTCCCACCTCCTAAAAAACATGGACTTTAATCCAGGGTGTATTCCAGCCTTGCACCCAGTGTTCCCGGGATCGGCTCCGAATCCACCAGGATTAAGTGCTGACTGAAAAGGAAACGATGTTTTGTAATAACGAAAACATGCCACACATCGACGCAAAATGGTGGGAGGTTGTGTAATGCCGTGTTTGCTGCTCCTGTCAGGGTATGTGCTACAGGGAAGCAAACTTCTCCCTAATGATGGATGCAGAGGGGTGTGAGAGCTGCTGCCAAAAGAACACAACTATGTTTGGACAGTTTTAAATAAATAAAAAATTAAATACATAAACCTAAAGGACCCCTAAGGTGATTTTAAGGTAAAAATTTCCTGTAAAATTGTTGGTTTGACGCCCTCGTTTACGTTCACTATTAAAGCTTAAAGTGCTCGGGCGCCCTCTAGTGGACATTTTAAACATTATATGTAGTTCCTGCCATATCCACTAGGGGGAGCTTGAACATTTAAAAAGCAATGTAACTCCAATTACAGCCTTTCAAGCACAATAAAGTGAATATAAATTTCTAATCTCTAATGACTTTCTGTTTTTAAACACTTATTTCAAACAAATAAATAGATAAATGCAATTTATGACAATATTTGTTTGATGTAATACAATTTAAGTGTATTACAAGAAGTGCTAAGGATGTTAATTGTAATAAATAAATAAATAATCTGTTACAAATCTGCCATGAAAGTATTTTTTTTCAACAGTTGAATAAAACTACCACTGATATTACGTTGACGTTTGCAAACCGCATACATGAAAGTGGACTTTTTAAAAGTGCAAAAAAGCAAACATTCTCAAAAGCTCAGCATGCATGTGCAGCTGTGCATTTGTGTGTTAGTTGACAGGCCAAACAGACACGTGTTGAGTTTAGTCAAGTGGATCACAGTAGTTTGTTTTTAATGAGACATAGCCTGCAGATTTGTTTACATCCGGCCTGTATTTGATGAGCTGGATGGTTCTCTGAGGGTTTTTGGCCTGTCTTTCTCGATCACAGCCCACAGAACAGGCGTGGTCAAGTCGTCTTGACTGTGGAGGTGAAAAGGACTGCTGTCAAATCGGACGCTTTCTTCTTGTAGTCTGCTGTCATCAGCTGTAAACATGAATCCACTAAATAAAATACTCAGTGAGGGCGTCATCCTGTTATCGGAAAGTAATCAACTAAAGGGTGGTGTGATGAAGCGGAGTTACTGTTGATTATTTTCCTATAACAGCACATCTTGAAGTGTTTTATTCTTCTTTTAACACTTTTTGCTAATGATGACTATTTAAAAAAAATTTCATGAATGACATACTTTTTATACGTTTATAGTTACATTTAAAGTTGTGGGAAGTCTGTAAGGCAAGTTAGTTCTTGTTATTACCAGCTAAAACAACACAGTATTTGTAACCACAATTCATTGTTGATGCAGCACTAAATGGGCGTCCAAAGATTTCTTTAAGGACTGTATTGGGCCAGGGTGGGCGTAGGATGGTTCAGCTCCACCCCTTCACTTCCACACGACTAAAACTTTTTTTTAAATGATGGATTTGAGTCATAATCTCTGCTTTGACCCGATTCAGTTTCTAATTTTACATATTACGTGTCTATAAAGAGCAGTATGGTAGCTCAGCGGGTAGCCTCGTACCTCACAGCTCCAGTTCAGTCATGAGCTCGGGTTAATGCCTGTGCAGAGATTCTCATGTTCTCCAAAGGGTTTCCTCTGTGTTTTCAAGTTTCCTCCACCTCCCAAAAACCTGCCAGTAGGTGGATTGGCTTTTCTAAATTAGTGAAGGAGTGTGTGAGCGTGTGAAGAGATCTAGTCTCGCCTTGGGAAAAGGCTTCGGATCCACCGACACCCTGACCAGGATAAAAACTTCCTGAAGATGACTGAATAAATGAATGGTGAGTGTACAGTATAGAGTATGTCTCAAATAAAGCATGAAACACTGACAACACAGCTGGAGTATCTGACCACCAGTTCAGCTTCTGTTTAATATTTCAAACTTCATCATTCAAACAGGAACTTTGTTTTTTGTTTGTTTGTTTGTTTGTTTTGGTACTCTGGGGTTCATAAATAGGTTATTACACAAAAGAAGAGTATTTCGAGTCGATTTCGAGCGCACCCATTACATTAGTTTTACTCCTGCTACATTTTGTTCCCTTCGTTGAAAACTCGGGTCTGTCCATCCTGCTAAATAGTGATCCCTGCTGATCCGGCGCATGAACGAGTTATCGCGATATTTTGCGCGATCTCTGCGCAACGGCTTTGGTGTTTGCAGAACGGTCTCACGCAGCGCAGCTTGTGCGCGCGGGCTTGAATGAAGAGAGCAGATTGGGTTTTAAAGAGTCGCGCGAGGCTCGCAAAGCGCATGTCAAGGTAATCACACTGTTTTCTTTGTGTGGGGGTTGGATGTCTAAAGCGCGTGCGTGCCGATTCCAATCCGCATTCAACAACCGAAAGTTTCACTTTGTTTTAAAGTCGCTTTCTGTTCCTGAATGCGCTCGTGATTCACTGTAGCGCGTGGAACCAAACGCTCGCGCGGTCGCCATGGCTACGAGTGAACCTCGCGTCGTGTGCTACAGTAACTGCGCTGCGCTCTTTTTGCGCATAAACACTGGTATTTTTCGGCGCTGTGTCGATTCATAACGATTGAGTGATTCCGTCGACACTGTTTCCTGATTTGTGACTGTATACAAACAAGTTTGTACACAGGGTTGCCAGATTGTTTGTTAGCATTGCTGAGTTAGCATTTCATTGTTCGCCGGAGGTTTTCAAACTAAATCACTGAAATGGTATAGAAATGATGTGCAGTCGTTCTTTCCTGGAATTAATGGGATTATTTATTATTGTTTTTTGATTATTTTTTAACATGTGTGGTGAGGTGTCTTCTGATCACATCCCCTCTTTCTCATAACGTGCTGCAGAGGGAAGCCCATGAATCACACTCGGTAGGCCGGGTTCCATTCTGAGAGAATATTTTGGCTTGAAAGTGAAACACTTCTTTAAAACCAACCTGATTCACTGAATCTCTCCCTCTCCTGTAGATTCTCCCTCTCTCTCTTTTTATCTCTCCTTCTCAGAGTGGCTCTCTCTCTCTCTCACTCACTCTCTCACTCAGTGTCTCCTTGTATTTCATCTGAATATCTACCTCTTTCTCCTGCAGTCTCTCTCCCTCCCTCTCTCTTTCTTTTGGAGTCTTTCCCTCGCTCCCAGATTCTGTCCGTCAGAGTCCCTCTCTCCCTCCGTCTCGGAGTGTCTTTCCCTCCGTCTCGGAGTGTCTTTCTCTCCCTCCGTCTCGGAGTGTCTTTCTCTCCCTCCCACCCTCCGTCCGTCTCGGAGTGTCTTTCCCTCTGTCTCGGAGTGTCTTTCTCTCCCTCCCACTCTCCCTCCGTCTCGGAGTGTCTTTCCCTCCCTCCCTCTGTCTCGGAGTGTCTCCCACCCTCCCTCTGTCTCGGAGTGTCTCCCACCCTCCCTCTGTCTCGGAGTGTCTCCCACCCTCCCTCTGTCTCGGAGTGTCTCCC
>JAOTRR010000001.1:1986984-1999752 GCA_028570945.1 Gogo arcuatus
CCCAATCTCAATGGGAAAGTGTCCAAGCGCAATTGCTCAGCAACATTGCCCAAAAAGTTGCCCCGTTTATCACCACCTTTATGGATGTCCAAGCACATGCTCATTTCCATATATACTATTGTAAGCAAGCAGGATTGATGACCAGCTAGTTTAATAACTGCTAAGTGAGTTTGATGTCTAGCAAGCTTGCTAACTAGCCTGCTAGACAGCTTAATAATTAGTAGGCCTGTTGAGCCAGAGCCCAGAATTCCTAACGTTTTGTAACACTAGCCATATCTGGTAGAGAGAGTATTTATTGTAATGCTCGCTTCACTTGTCTAACTCAGCAAACGAATCAGAGCTGAATCTGGTGGCTGGGGAATCCATGCTATGCTAAGCTAACCTGTCTGTGGCTCAAAGTGCTAGCGCTATGCTAAGCCAGTCTTCCTAGTCTTGGCAGGTGAAAGCCAGAATCATGGAAATTATTAACATTCCATTGCAACATGTGGCATTCAATTTACACACACACACACACACACACACACACACACAGAGCATTGAAGAATGCTGGGATATCATTTCACACAGTGAAGAGGAAGATGACAAGAAATGGAGAGACATGGAGTGTGAATGAGTCATGGGTGAAGAGAGAATTGTATGCGAGAGAACAACAAAACAATAACAGAAAGAGAAAAAGAACAGATGAAAATGGAAAATGAGAAATGGTGAAAGATGGAGTGAGAGGGAAGTTCACAAAAATGAGAGAAAGGGAGGGAGGAAGAGAATGAGAAACAGAATGAGCTGCTCTTGATGTCCCCACTGTCTCTAAGTGGAACAAGAGCTTGGACAAACAAGATCCAGTGGTGTGGAAAGAGAAGATTTAGGCCTAGAGATGGATAGCAGCAGAGAGACATCCAAGCTGAGTGCAGGAAATGAATGAGAGGGGGAAAATGAGTGCGAGAGGAAGAGATTACTTTGTTTTCGAGCAAAAGAATGAAGCTCAGGTGTTACCAAATTGAATTCATGTGCTTCAAAATTATTTAATAATGTGCTTTATTCAATATTTGTCTCATGGTCTGTTAACTTGAGTCCTTGCATTCCGATACGGTTTTTAATACTCCGTCTTCTACTTCCTCTCATGACCCAGAAAGTTACGTCTCACACAAGCACGCACCCTCAAGCTAACTAACACACATGCTAATTAGCTGTTAGACCAAGCATGAGTAAAACATTTACCTGGTGAAAATTCCAACTTGCTTGAATCGGACAGGACGCAGGAACGAGAAAAATGAATTGTGATGGTGCCTGTTTTGACTTCACTCAAAGTTTTAGTTGAACTCTGACCCTGTGAATTTGCATAGTTAACTTTTTTTCTGAGAAAGCTAAAATGGAGGAGCTTACAGGGAAGTAGCATTTAAATTGTACTTATACCTCACTAATTTCTTAAACTTGCTTGTTGCTCACACAACAAATGTAACGTAGCGAGTTAGATACCGTTAGCTGTTTACTAAGACTATTTTAAATATCCATGTTACGCCATATATTGACTTGCTTGCTAACTGGGTTTCCTCTGAATAGTGCTAGCTACGTACGTCCCTTCAGAATATCTTGCTTGCTAGCTGTATTCCTCTCTAAATATCGTCTCGCTAGCTATGTTCCGTTAGCAAACATTGTTTGCTAACTACAGTCTGCCAGAGTATCTTGTTAACTCTGTTCTTGCAGAATATATTGCTTGCTAGCTATGTTGCCTTTGAATATTTTGTTCTCTAACTACATTCTCTCAGAATATCTTGCTTGCTAAATACGTTCCCTCTATAAATTGCTTGGTAGCTAACTAGCTAGCTTGATAACTCGGCTACATAAAGCCAATTTGAACATATGATCCCTCAGATCTCCAAGAACTACATCTAAAAATACTTCATTTGAGTTGATGAAATAAGAAATAAGAAGCATTTGAAGAACCAATGAGACTTGGCAAGTCATCAAGGGTGCTCTTTCTCATTTTCTCCCAGAATTGCACTTCTACAACGTAGCCACATTGGAAGTGGCTAGATTTCAGCCATAAATCCTCACAGACCCTCATTTATTGAGGTAAAATGTGGAAAGCCGTGGTCCATGTGGTGATTCTCATCTTGAGCCAAGAGAACTGATGAACTGATTTTTAAAACAGAGCAAGGGGGGGGGAAAAAAGAACAATTGCTGCTCTCAGAATGATGCAAACTCAAGGCAAGAAATGGATGGAAAGAAGGATAGAGAGTGGACAGAGGACAAATGAGCAATGAGATCCCAGATCAGCCGCGTAAACGTGTATTGCAGGACATTTGTTCTGGCACACTGGCATTCTGCATAAACCTTCAAAGAATCCTTATGTCCTCCTCTCGTTCTCTCACACCCACCCTGTTGTCTTTCAATACTCCCTCGCTCTCAGGGGGAAAAATGTACTGACGATCCAGAGTTGAGCAACAGAAAAGCACTCGCCCTTTTGGAGTTTGGATCCTCAGGTCTCCATGGACAGGAGTCTGAGAGGGCATAAGTGCTTGTGGTCTCTGGGTTACAGGTGAGAGACTAACGTCATCCGTCCCAATCAGAGTAACGCTAACTAGTCATGTGCATCCCTAATGGTGTTTAGTGCTTTCCTTCAAGTGTTCAGCTGCCCCATGACTTTGAAAATGATGGTGGCTGGTTTCACGTGTCTCAGAAGAAAAGGATGCTAACCTTGACCCTTTGCAGTTGGTAGCTATCGTTAGCTAGTGGGAGGAGAATTGGCAAAAATGACCAAACTGGGAGAAAATGTGGTAAAAATCACTGTAGTGGTACCCTCATAGTTGCATCTTTTATACCTTTTTATTGTGTATCATTACCGATTGTACCTTTTGATTACTTTTTTAGAGTAAACCTTTAAAGATACACAAGTGAAAGATGCATGATATCCTCTAGGTCTCAAGTCTTGGTGTGTGTGTGTGTGTGTGTGTGTGTGTGTTGGGGTGAGCACGGTGGAATGTGTGCAACCCATAGTGGAATATCTGTTACACAGCTGAGAAACACATCACCTCTTCCCTCTGGAATGTTTTTTTTTTTTTCTTTTGTGTGTCTGTGTGTGTTTGATCTATCTAACTGAAAGCGCATATCTCTGTGGCATCTCACAACGCACTACAAATGACAGGCTAATTGACGAGAAACTGAAAACGCCTCAAGGCCTTGTCTGTCTCTCTCTCTTTCTCTCTCTCTCTTTCTTTCTTTTATCTCTTGCTCTCTTCAAAAGTCTTTTTTGGGGGATTTTCTGATATTAGGCTGCATCCTGATTCCGCATGTGACCCCTTTGTCGCCTTGCCATCTCTTTCTCAAGGCATTGAGAAATGGATGTAAACAAGCAACAAAATAACATTTAAAAGTTTTTACAGTAAAATTTATTTTACTTTTGTAGCCAAACAGCTCAGCATATCGGCTCACAGAGCATCTGTTACTCATGTGACACTTTTCTGGCTATGAGCTTCAGAATCTTTAAGTTTTTAGTCATACTTTCTTATGTTTCTGATGGCTAAACAAACATTTTCATCTCTGTGACTCTGAGGTTTTGGGAGCGCGATACAATCAACAGATTGAAAAAAAATGTAAATTTCATCTTCCAAGGATTTTCTTTGAAGACCAGAGCACTGAGTAAATGAGATACTCACACATTTGTTGAGAGTCTCTGGGAAAAGTCTGTGATTGGCCAGTTGCCATGTCAGTCAAATGGCTTCTTCCTGTGAAAGGAGGAAGTTATTGGCTTTTTTTTGTGTGTGTGTGTGTGTGGGGCAAAAAGTAGATGACAGATAATGTAACTTTATTAACTTAATTTTCTAGCAAGTTGGTAAGATTGCTAGCAAGGTATTTAGCGATCCATTATTCCAGGTAACGATAGGTTAGCAGAACGTTATAGCCCTACTAACTTTTTTAAATGTTTTATCTGCGACATTTTTACATCAAATTACATAATATTGCATGAACATTGGAGAAATGTTATGTTTAGTAACATTACATCAAAACTATCTTATAATCTGTTGAATATGTTACTGAACATTCTGATAACATTCTCTGTTAGCTAGCTTGTTAACTAGTTTAGTTAGCTTATTAACTTAGCTGAGGATAATTATTATATTTATGAACTGTGGTAAAATGTAATGAAAAGATATTTTGGACAAACAATGTGGTATCACATGTGTTCCAGTCTCTTCATGGATATGTCCAAGATTGTGTGCTAAAAATTCTAAATAGGAAAATTGTTATAGCGGCAGGTAAACGGTACCTTTTCAGGGTACTAGTTTTGGGTTGGGTAACTGGTGTTAGCTGGCACACCATCTTTCATCTTCATATCGCTTTCATTCAGAATGTTGAGAACAGTTGATGTTGGAAACGCAACAATCCACAAGTTCTCTTAACAAATTTTGTAAAAATGTACCATGTGCATGTAGCTGACTGAGCACATCTGTGATTATGGGTGTTTCTTCAGTCCTGTAGGTGTATAGGAGGCTCTAAGACACACCTACAGCCACACAAAGCAAACCCTTTTGTCGGTTATTCCTGGAACGTCTTGGCTTTGTTCAGTAATACAGGCTTTTCTTTCCTGCAAAAACCTTACTATGAAGGACGTTGCATCATCTGTTTGTTTGTGAGAGGAAAAGGAGTCTCTTCCTGAGCGATGTCCACTTATTAATAACTCCCTCATTCTGTACACTTCACTGCTCCCTCACTCCACATGGGTGCGGAAGGAAACAGCTGGGAGGAATGTGTGTGTGTGTGTGTGTGTGTGTGTGTGTGTGTGTGTATAATCATGCTGCGAAAAACTATAGCTGACTCATCTATAGACTAGAAACTAGTAGTAGTGTTGGTTAATTGAAATTGAAGAATATAATGCTTAATCTTTTATTAATTCAAATGCAAATTAAATGATTGATTATTCAGAAACTACACATTTGAATACCTTTTGTCTTGAACTCGTGCTAAAATAAAATGAAAAAGTAATATAAATAAAAAATAATGTTTTATTAATAAAATAATGGGATGTGAAAATCAATACTGAATTAAAATCAAGAAATATAAAGTAAATTAATTCAATTAAAATCTAAACAGATGAAGATTCTTGATGCTGCTCTGTTGGTCTCTCTCTCTCTCTCTCTCTCTCTCTCTCTCTCTCTCTATCATTGGCTCACTGTAATCTCTCTGACTCGATAAGAGACAGTCAGCTCTCGTCTGCAGGGTTCCGGATGTTTCCGAGCAGCCTGGAGAGAAAGACAAGCTCAAGAGAATGAGTGAGTGTGTGTGTGAGAGAAATGGGGGGCTGAGAGTGAAAGTCTGAAACTGTCTGAGACAAAGACAGAGTGAATGAGAGCACCACAGGAAGTCGGAATGAGCTCCAGAGGTCACTTCCTGTGTGCAGAGCCTTTAAACTTTCGTTGTAAAAGGCCACGGCTTTGGACACTAATTTATTCACTTGAATATCAGCATGAAGGATCAGTCTTATTGTTCAGTATGAATAGTTATTATTACTCTCTAGTGTGTGAAATACTTGTGCTTTTAGTTCTATTAACTTGCGAGATTACTCCTTTTACTTTTTTTTTCTTATTCTACTCATAGTATTCAGTACTACTAAAATTATTACTACTACTTAGTATGTAAAGCGAGTGTAATATAGGTCAGATTATTGGTCTTCCTAATTAACTATTAACTATTGGCCTATAGTATTAGTTTTTAGTTCATAAGATTAGTATGAGTATTTGATCTATAAGATTACTTTGAGCAATTATTATGTAGAGCGCTACTACTTTTACTACTAGTACAGTATTACTCGTGTGTGGAATACTAGTATTTTTAGTACTGCTAATCTGCAAGGTTACTGTTCTTAGTATACTTTTAGTATTCAGTACTTCATTAAAGTATTATTGCTACTTAGTATGTAAAGCGACTGTAATGTAGGTAAGATTACTAAAAAACACTTACTATTACTAAAAAAAAAAATTACTGTTGACCTATAGTGTAACTTTTTAGTCTGTTAGGTTAGTATTGGTATTTGATCTGTAAGATTACTGTGAGCATTTATTATAAAAATTAGTGTACCGTATAGTAACTTATGTGAAATACTTTGTATTTGTAGTACTATTAGCCTGCAACATTGTTCCTGATCTTATTCTATTCTTAGTGCACAGTATTTAAAATTATTCCTATAAAGGTAGGTAAGTTTCCTGTTAGTTGATAGTATTACTTTTTCGTACATGAGATTAGTAAGATTACGCTGAGCATTTAGTATGCAAGAGTGTGAATACTGTTAACCTGCAAGGTTACTACTGCGACTCCTATTGCTCTCATCAGTATACTTTTAGTATTCATTACTACAAAGTTATTACTAATACTTAGTATGTAAAGTTTCTGTAATGTAGGTAAGATTACTACATGGATGTAAAATTAGTGTTACTTTTTTTTGTACGGTATAGTAACTTACTCTTATTACTATTATTTTTAGTACTTTTAGCCTACAACATTCTTCCTGTTCTTCTTCTAGTTTTAGTGTACAGCATTTAAAATGACTATAATATAGGTAAGATTACTATTGATCTATAGTACTGCTTTTTACTCCATTAGATTAGTATTGGTATTTGATCCGTAAGATTACCGTGAGCATTTTGTAAGTAAGTTTAATACTACCTTTTTGGATGTAAAATTAGTGTTGCTGTTTTTTGTACAGTATAGTAACTTATTCTTATTACTAGTATTTTTAGTACTTTTAGCCTACAACATTCTTCCTGTTCTTCTTCTAGTTTTAGTGTACAGCATTTAAAATTACTATAATGTAGGTAAGTTTACTTTTACTTGACAGTATTAGTTTTTACTCCGTTAGATTAGTATTGGTATTTGATCTGTAAGATTACTGTGAGCATTTTGTAAGTAAGTTTTCTGCTACCTTTCTGGATGTAAAATTAGTGTTACTTTTTTGTACAGTATAGTAACTATTACTCTTATATGAAATACTAGTATTTTTAGTACTGTTAACCTGCCAGATTTCTTCTGTCCTTTTTCTATTTTTAGTGTTTAGTATTTCAAATTATCACTACTAGTTAGCATGTAAGACTACTGTAATGTAGGTAAGTTTCCTGTTAGTTGATGATATTACTTTATAGTACATAAGATGAGTAAGATTATGCTGAGCATTTAGTATGTAAAAGTATTTTTTTGTATGAATACTAGAAGTACTATTCATCTTCAAGGTAACTACTTTTACTGCTACTGCCCTTATTCTACTTCTAGTACTCAGTACTTAAAATTATTACTACTACTTAGTATGTAAAGCTACTGTAATGTAGGTAAGATTACTATTGGTCTCTAGTGTACAGTTGTTAGTATTACTTTATAGTACTTAAGTTAGTAAGATGACTACAAGCATTTAGTGTATAAGAGTATTAGTAATTATTTTGGATGTAATATTAAGAGTATTTTTGTATGTTGCTATAGGTACTATTATTTTTTAATATGTGCAAAAGCAAGTATTTTACTCAGCATTTAAAATTACTACTTGTAAGATTATGATTAACATTTTTAGTTTGTGAAATTACTAGTAGTGTGTATGAATACTTTTTACATTCCCTTGTGTGTGTGTGTGGCCCTGAGCATGTTGTAATGTGTTGTAGCTTGCAGACTGCAATCGATATGGCACATGTGGAGTGATTTCCTGTTTCTCTGACGATATCTTCTCATTCTTTGAATCTTTAATAAACAAAAAAACCCCGAAGAAGCCAGAAGGATTAAACAAATGAAACACTGCTGGACTGCGTCAAGACTGCAGCAGAGAAATAGGCGGCGGCGGCGGCGGCCGTCACTCGAAGAACAACAGGGTGGTTTAAATCATACGGAAGCAATTAAACAATTGTTAGTTGATTCAACCTCCTGAAGAGATTTGAGTAAAAAAGACTTCTAACTCCGACTGAGACGGTGCCAAGCTGTGACCTTTCAAAGCTCGGCGCTCTTTCAACCTTCTTGGCGCAAGAAGGAGGGAAACGTTAGACGGGACTGAGATTAAAGGGAAGGATGGGGTGAGGGAGAGAGGAAATGGGCAGCGTGCAGATTTTTAAAAGCTGATTGAATTTACTCATCGTGTCATTTGGGATTTTTCTGCAGGTTAATGAGATTGGGTCGTGACCTGCGTAGTGACCTTCAACCCCCATTTCGAACCCGTGCCCAGAGCTCTGAGGTTTCTGCAAAAGCGAGTTGCGAAAGTCTGTGTAAACACAGGAAGTGTGTGGATGAAGAAATACTGTAGCAGTACTTTTTCACACACAGATACACTCCGAGTGACCCGTCTTCAGAAAACACACATGGCTCCGCTGTCGCTGCGTTATCGCTCGTTTCCAAGGAGATGGACCCAAACACCTGCGCACGTTTCCCTTTACTGCAAGTCATTTCCACACACACACACGGCATATGTGCACACTGAACGTCAGTTCAGCATCTGTAGTGAAACTGGGGAGTTAGGAATAAACACATGAGCTGCAGGATGTCATGAACAAAGGACCGGTCTGTTTATTTTTTAATTCAAATGCTGTTCGATAAGAACGAGATATTTTAAAGCAGCTGAACCAGAATTTCTGTCCTGATCCAGACGAGCTGAACTCCCCTGGGGCATGTTGCACTTTAACACCTTGCAAATAGAGACGCTGCCTTTAAGCCACCTGCAACAGGGGTCAAAGGTTAATGCTTTCCAATTCACCTCGCCTGTGTGACAAACAGGAACGGGCTCTCGAACTTGGCCTCAAGGTTGAAGGTTAAGAGACGTGAGCCAGGGTTTTACGACACACAGACGAGCTGTTAAAGGCAGTTCAGGTCGACTGGATAGTGCGAGTTTGTGGATGTAAAAAAGAATCATCTCTCACAGCCAAAAGGTTTCACTGTCTTTCACTATAACACATTTAATGTCTTTCAGAATGAACTATTCCTTTCACGTGTTGGAACATGATTGCAACCTGAGTTTCTGAAAAACAATCAAGATATTAAGATAAGGTTAGTACAGGAACTCGTGCTAATGTACCAGTATTAAAGTAAGAGAGGTGCGTTCAGTGACTGCAGGAGTTCTTTAGTGTTCACTGGTAAACAAAGCACATGCTGTGGAAGTAAGAACGAGAGCGGAAACAGTGGGACGATTAAAGCGTGGTTTTATCTGTTTACATTTGCAGGCTCGATCAGGAGAGCAGCTTTCATTGAGGTTTTGTGTAGAAAACAGTGTTGACCATCTGCGTGTTGACATTTCCAGGCTTCTCGTCTTCACGTTTGGCTTTTGCTTCACTTTTTTTTTTTTTTTTTCCACCCCAAACAGGAAAGATGACCCGATTAACAGGAAATCTCACCCTTTCCACTGTGACCAGGGCACATTTTGAAAGAAAAGATGAACAGACTGTGAACAAGAACAGACTATTTGGTCATCTACTTATTAAAGATGCGAGTCAGCCTGCTGACTGGAGTCAAGTTGTACTGGCAGATCTTACGTTTTTACTCGAGTTGAAACAAAAAGGCTCACCCGATGCTTTTAGAAAACTAACAACTAGCTAGTTTGATGACTAGCTCCAAATTTTTTTAATGACTAGATGATATGGGAAAAATAATCATATTGCACAACTCGAGGACGTTTTTTACAATATGTCTTATTTAGTTTTGCTGATCAACAAAATAGTGGAAAAAATGAAAACGTTTAGAGATTTACAAAACTATCAGGCGTAAGCATTTAGAAAAAAGGGAGAAGTTTAGGTTTTTGTTCAGGATTTAGAGGGTTGAGGGATTTTTTTTTTTTTTTTCAATTCAGCGTTTAGAAAAATGGAAACATTGAGATTTTTTATTTGGCATTTCATAGAAGAAGAAGAAAGAAGCCTTTATTTTTGTCACATGTACTCTCTCAAGCACAGTGAAATTCCTCTTCTGCATTTAACCCATCTGAAGCAGTGAACACACGCATGCACACACACACACACACCCAGAGCAGTGTGTGTGTGTGTGCTCATTGCTCACTTGTTTAGAAGATTATATAGCATTTATATCAAACAAATTAAGTATTTCTTTTTATTTTGCATTTAGCAAAGAAAAAACATAGGTTACATAATGAATTTAGCATTTACAAAAAAGCTAAGGTTGAGAGATTTATTCTAAAATTGAGTTGTTGTTGTTGTTGTTATTATTGTTGTTATTATTATTATTGAAAGTGTTTAAGAAATATTTGTTTATTCTTAAGTACGAATTTATTCAGCATTTCCAAAAAAAAAAAAAAGGTGAGTTTATTTTGTATTTTGGGGAAAAAATGAGAATTTATTTTTCCTGATTTATTTAGTATTTACAAATCTAAATGATGGTATTTAAATTAACATGTTTTTATGTTTTACTTCTATTCACTTAATACAACTGTACAGAAACATGTTTCCTGGACGTTTTGGCCAAATGATACTTATTGCTTTACTTCGGGGGGGGAAATGGGGCATGTCAGTAGGGGGCGGTATTGACGTGTCACAAGGCGAGAGCCAGAATTCTTCTTCCCACGATTTACAGCTAGCTAGCATGATCGCCTACATTTATTAAGTAACTTTAATAAAAAAAAAAATAAAAAAAAAAGTGAGCATAATGTTGTAGTTTTTAAAGCAGTGGTTTATACAATAGGAACATGAAAACATTCATGCTCATTTTATACCTAATGAATATTCAAATGTTTTCAAATCCTGCTCAAAGTCATTGAAATGCAAAGTCAGTTTAAAAGGTATTTTTTTAAAATGATGCTCAATAAACAACACCTAGTAGATGATACTCAGAATTGTTAATGGATGCCAGTAATCAATGTATTGACAATTTCAGGGCCAGAAAAACTTGAATCAAAGCCTGAATTGAAGAAAGTCACCAAATCCAATGCAAGGGTGATATTACAAATACCAGTTTCTCAAAGGTATCTTTGAAATGATATGATTCTTGCAGAGCCAGAAATACTTTACAGATTGCACACTGCACCTTTAAGTGCCAGGCAGTGCATTCTGTATGCTTCCTGAATGCTCGGATTGTTAAACGTAGCCCAGTGATGCTTTATTGCATGGCAGGAGTTGTGTGTGTGTTCAGCACTTCTGATTCAGGACTCGTCGCAGTTAAAAGGCTTTTCTGGTTTGGCTCCGGCATCAACACGAGCTTCCGAACGCTGACAAAACCGCGACCACAAAACCACCGTACAGCCTGTCAGCAGCTTCAGCTCTGCAATTCCTCATTTGGGGTTTTAAATCAGTCTCAGGAATGTAGCGGTTAATTTGCGACTTGTTGTGGAGACTTGCCAAATGAACAACAAAAAAATTATCACCTGGCGAGTGAAAAATATTTTGTTTAATATTCCTTGTTATAGAGACCGAATGTTATTTTTAAAAAAAATTAGATTATTTATTAAACCTTTTTCCTTGACATTTACTGATTTACTATTTCAAGAGAAGACTCTGCAGAGTATTGTATTACATTTTATTTTTCATTCTATTTATTATATTCTATTTTACTCTCTTTTTAATACTTTACCTTTATATATACTACTTTCAGAGCATTGCACTAAGCATTTCACTGCATGTCGTACTATGTAGGATTGTGTGTATGTGACAAATAAAATTTGAACTGAATTTGAAATTGTCCTGTTCTATATGTTGGGGGTCATTTTGCTTCATTTAGAAATAAATACGCAAAAACATTTTGTTTTTTGTTTTTTGTTTTGTTTGGCCAGCATGTTATTTGACTCCACAGTCAACGTGGACACACAACTTCTCAAAACACATCTATTAAGCTATATCTTGTGGTAGCTGGCTTAACTCAACAGCATAGCAACAGTAACCAACTGTGGGCGGGGCTTAGGGCTAGTAAAAGGAAAAGCAGTTCAATAAAAGTTTAATTGTGATGGACAGAGAAATACAACTTGGCTTCATCCCGTGTGTGTGTGTGTGTGTGTGTGTGTGTGTGTGTGAGAGAGAGAGAGAGAGAGAGAGAGAGAGAGAGAGAGAGAGAGAGAAAGGTCGACTCTGTGGACAGTGTGTGTATTGTTCAGATTGAGGAACTACTGAGGCAGTCCAGGTTAAACATTACCTTTTATTTGATCACAATTCAGACAGATTACACGCCGTTTAACAACTCCAGGACCAGGAAGTGTTTAAAGGAGCAGTTTGACGAAAAAATGAAACGTACACATTTGTCCACTTCAGACTTAATTGTTCAGCTGAGGTGTGTTTGGTGTCCGATGTTGGCCTCCTTTGTTTAAAGCCTGGTGTTTTTATGAAGTAATCCTAGTCAGCCAATTTTTTTTCCCATATAACCATCCGTCTCAAACCACATCGAGTTGTGACTTACTGAAACCTAAACTGTGTAGCTGCAGTACTGCAACATGTCATCTTAGTAATGGTTGCCATCTTGGACAACCGGGATCACTCGGTATCATTCCGCCCCCTTAGACTTAATTGCGTAAATCTAGTTTCTTTCTGCTGTTTTGCAAGATCTTCGCTGATCAGCTATATTCGAGTTAATAAGGAAAACTGTTTCATTTTAGGCTAAAAGGTTCCTTGAATAAATATTAGCACCCTGCTGAAAACACATTAGCATTTATTGGTTATGCCACACCGCTGTTGAAATCTTGAATCCGATTGGTTAGAAGGTGTTGGTTAATTTTCTAGTATAACAGCATGTTCTGGAACATTCTACTATCACAGGTATCAAAGGTAGTTGTTCATGTAGGAGCTAACGATATACGCCTTCGTCAGTCTGAGGTTACTAAGAGTA
>JAOTRR010000001.1:2020160-2032692 GCA_028570945.1 Gogo arcuatus
TGTGTGTGTGTGTGTGTGTGTGTGTGTGTGTGTGTGTGTGTGTGTGTGCTTGCTGCATATTGAGGCCCAGAACACGTTTTTAACCAACAGAGTTGGGACACTTTTGGGAAGTGGTGACATTTTGGCTGGTCCTCACTTCTTCAAAGAGCTATATGAGGGTTAAGACTTAGTTTTAGGGTTTAGGTTAGAATGAGGTTTAGGTTAGGGTAAGGGTTGGGGTTAGGCATTTAGTTGTGATGGTAAGGGGCTAGGGAATGCATTATGTCAATGAGTCTCCACAAAGATACAAGTACAGGAGTGTGTGTGTGTGTGTGTGTGTGTGTGTGTGTGTTCACTGCAGAAGAATGCACCAGGGTGTGCTGTTATTGAATTGTAGGGAGATTTAGGGGAATTTCTGCTAATCGGAACAGATCCCCACTCTGGAGTAAACAAACCGTATATCTAACACTAACTCTCTGTGTGTGTGTGTGTGTGTGTGTGTGTGTAGGTGAATGCGTTCTCATGTGCAGGAGGAATGGAGAACCTCATCGTGTTGGACCTAGAGAAGTATAAGAGCAGGACGCAGGGTGTGGCCGAAGCTGGCGTGAGCATGGGCTCTCAGCACAAGTGGAAAGTGGGAGAGCTCGAGTTTGAGTCGCTCATGAGGATGCTCGACAATCTGGTGTGTGTGTGTGTGTGTGTGTGTGTGTGTGTGTGTGTAAAAGAGAGACTCCACTGTTGTCCATTTGCATGTACCAGGGCTGTCATCTTTGTTTACTTCATGCTAGGGTTACCGAACAGGCTACGCGTACCGCCACCCAGTGATGCGGGACAAACCCCGGCACAAGAGCGAGGTCGAGATCCCGGCCACGGTGACTGCGTTCTCGTTGGATGAACCAAACGATGCATCCCGCCTCCATCTCCGCCTCCTTCAGCAGCGGCAGCAGAGGGAGAAAACACGCTGGCTCAACTCGCCCAACTGCTATACCAAGATCAACGTGGCAGACGGAGGCGCCGCCGAAGAGAACGGCCGCGTCAGGACCATGGTGTGTGCCTGTTGTGTGTGTTTGTCTGTGTAAGCTTAAGTTTCACGTTTTCGCTTTTCAGAGTCTGTGTGGGTGGATGAGTAGGAGTGTGGCTTAAAAAGTGACATCGTTACAGCTTGTCCATGTCTGTGTGTACAAAAGACAACGATTGGCTTTCTGCTGCCATCTAGTGGCAGGTGTTAATATTAGTGTTTTTGGCAACTAGTCAGACTGCACCTGATTCATCTAAAACTCAGAAGTGCTTTTGTCACACACATTCTGTCAAAGCTTTCTGCTGGATTTTTTACATCTCTGGCATCACATGCTCTGTTGCTGTTTATATTTACTCCAGGAAATATAAGTGAGATTTTGTGGTGTTGTTTTTTTGTTTGTTTGTTTTTGCTGCTCACTTTCTAAATATTGTGTGATATAACTTGCATGCCTAATCTTTGCCTTTATAACTGCACATTAAATCCTCCAAACAGCTTCTGGATTGTTTAACATTTGCCCCACATTTCTTCCTGATCTATTTATTATATTGCTTGTCGAATTTTTTGCCCATTCTTCCTGTTAGAATTGTTAGAAATCTGGATGATTACAATGATTTGGATTGCAGTAAACACTCACTATTAGTATTTTAAGAATTTAGAAATAAAGCATGGGTTCATGCACAATGCAAACTTTTGCATTAAACGTTTTTTTTTTTTTTTTTTTTAAATTCTCTCTCAGTGGATGAGGTCTGAAGATAGCAGCAGCAGCAGCGGGACTCCGATCCGCATCGAGGACCCGAATCAGTTCGTCCCTCTGAACACCAACCCGAGCGAGGTTCTTCAGAAGAGGAATAAAGTGCGTCTCTCACAACTCGTACAGCTTCGTCCAGCTTTTCTTTGACTTTTTCATCTATTTTTATGAGTTTTGAGTCAAAAAAGAGCGAACAGAAATTTTTAATGTGGACAAATATTTATTGAAATCCGTTTTCCATCACAAAGATTCACACTCTGTTTGCCCTTACTTTTATTTTAAGACCCTTTTTTCCCATCGGCTTGTTTCAGATCCGAGAGCAGAATCGCTATGACATGACGTCCGCTGGCCCGCAGTCTCAGCTCCTGGCTGGTATCGTTGTGGAGAGACCACCCGTGAGTCCTTCCGTTCTTTCACTGCGTTCACGGTCTGTTTTCGCCCTGCCCTCATCCACATTTTCCCTTGGTGTGGTCTCAATGAGCTAATTAGTAAGGAAATATTCTGTACAGTGTGAGAAAAACGACTTCTGAGTCATAAGGGAAAGAGGACAAGGGTGCGTTAACTACTGCAGGGTTTGGGACAGGTGGTTTTGAGCCTGTAGTTCTCTTGATGACCGCTGGGTGTCACTAAAGTTTCTCTTTCAGAGATGTGAAAGAGATCATATCTGTGCTTCTATAAGAAAAAATGATTCATCAATGAATAGCAACAGCTTTGACCAAAAAAAAAATCTTTTATTGTTGTCATGGTAACCGTTCCAGTTCACCTCTGGAATTTTGCCCACTCGAACTTTGTATTTCCAAAGAGTGGAAAATGACGTAACTGTTGCGTTGCTTTTATTGAGTTGAATTATGAGCCTGCAGTTCCCCTGACGACCACTGGGCGTCACCAAACTGTAACATTCAGAGATGTCAAAGTGCAGTTTGTAAATATAACCTTGCTTAACGTGGTTCATGTTTGCATTTTGCTTTAAAGGAGCAGCTCTCTTCAAAGGTAAAGTGGCTTTTCAGTTTGTCGGTTATGATTGGATGCCTTCATTTCTACTTATTGGTTTCTATCGTACATAACATCCGTGCTGCCTCAGTTGTCGTTTGTCAGCA
The DNA here is from genome assembly GCA_028570945.1 of Gogo arcuatus. Taxonomy (NCBI): domain Eukaryota; kingdom Metazoa; phylum Chordata; class Actinopteri; order Siluriformes; family Anchariidae; genus Gogo; species Gogo arcuatus. The sequence goes on from JAOTRR010000001.1 coordinate 2,023,003, forward strand.
GGACATGTTTGGTGTCTGACGTTTTGCACACTGCATTCTATTATTGTTCCTTTAAGTTTCAATGAAACCTGGGTGTGAAAATGAACTGTGTCCACACATTACTGAGTGTATTATACTTTAATCTCCATCATCATCATTGTCATCTTTGTTTGTTGTCACTTGTGCAGCAGGTTTGGTTGTTTTTTTGTGTGTGTGTGTTTGGGATATGAGCATGATGGACTGCTCGTCCTGTTTCTTCTAGGTGTGGTCACCGTGTGTGTGTGAGCGATGAAACGCTGTATTTACACTTGGGTGTTGTCTGACTTTGTGCTTTTGTTTCATACACATACAGCCATACACAGGTGGAGATGAGGAGGAGGCCGAGCCGTTGCCACCCAACCCCTTCAGTGAGCTCAGCGAGAGAGATCTGGACGACTACAAACAACAAGTGGAGCACCAGCAGCTGGGGCTTGAGGGTAACACTCCTCTCTCTCTCTCTCTCTCTCTCTCTCTCTCTCTCTCTCTCTCTCTCCTATTTACAGACTCAGTTGTACAAATTAGCAAGATTTCCATCCAAACTGAATGGGGGGGAACTGGGTCTTGTCTCAGTGTTATTCTTGGCTGAGGTGAATTATTTGACAGAATCGTTCGTGTGAAATTGTGGATTTAGCCGTATACAAGGTTAGACGTTGTAAGGAAAAACCTCCTCTCTGGCACTGATTATTAAACAGGATGCACCACAGATGGTGAAACATTTTGACATGTTTTATAACAGTCTGCAGTTTCACATCACCAATGACGGCGAAACACTTATAAAGCACATCAGTTGCCGAAAACAACGGCTAGACACGCTAACGTGAAGACTCTTTCTGGACAGCTAGACGCCTAGCATAGTACATGGGAAATTTTTTGTTTTGTTTTTGTAGACAAACATTTAGCTTGTGAGCCGCCGCATTAACAGAAGACACTCTGATGTAGTTACAGCTACAATAGCTAGTTAGTGTGATGATGTAACATTTATTAAAAGTAAATACTAGCTGACTATTAGTGTTTATTACCAAAGAAGGTGGTTTGGGACACAGCTACAGGTAGTGGACATGATAAATGGGTAAATCTGCAGAGTGACTGCGAATCATTAAGCTAGTTATTTAGCGAGAACCACTTGTTATAGTTTTATACAGTATGTGGATTGGGACACAACCTGTTTCGATTACATCATCTGACCTCATCTTGTGTCGGAAACCGTCTAATATTTGTGACACTCCTACCAACTCTTACACACATGCAGAGATACATACACACATGGACACCCCTGTGTGTCATTTGACTGGATAAGACTCCACTGTTTCACACGTGAGTCACACACATGCGTACACATGCTAATCACATGAGCTAACCCTGTCTTAGACACTCAATCAATATACCTCAGATCCAGTCTACTGTCAGTAATGTGTGTGTGATGGGACCACAGGGACCAGATATAGACCCCACACACACACACGCCAGATTATTACAGTTCAGTGCAGAAGTTTGTGCACCCATAGAACCAAATCGTCCATTTTACTAAATATGAGCTCTCTGTTTGTGAATATGAAATGTTTCTTGAAGAATAATTGTCTTTAAACTGTCTGAAAATAAGAAAACCTCATTTATACTCCAGTTCTGATAAGTTTTGGGTTTCTGACACACTTCTTTAATTACCCCTTGCACCTTCTGTCTATAATTTACAATTCTAATCCTGTGTGCTGCATGAATCACTGTGAGATTAAAAATGTTTGCATCCCAAATGTGAGTGTAATACCCGACTCCTTCCTAGCCAGTGATGTAGCTGTGACTATAGTGTTTAATACAAGTGTTTAATTCATGTTTGGTCCTGTCGAGCTCCTGGATCAGTGATCTGTTCCTCAGTAAAACCGACTGCACATTACACAATTTTAACAATTGGCTGAGGTGCCAATATTTTCAAGCATGTTTGGTTTTCTTGGTGATCAGTCACGTAGTATGAACCTCCCTGCGACTCGTAGAGAGAACTGTGATGAGAAACGGCCAACGACAGTTCGAGGGGAAATCAAATTATTTTGCGGTCACGCGTGGCAGATCCCTGAATCCGGTTTGTTGTCCGTGAACAAAATACAAGCCCTAATACGAATACTTCTTTAAGAAAGGATTTGGCATGTCATACCTAAATGGCTGTTGGGGGGGTGGCAATGAGTCTAGTGTTAAAATAGCTGCTTTTCTGCACTATAGCTCCCATTCTCTTGGCAGAACAGACAATCCTTGCTGCACACGTCTCCCCAACCAATCCTTCTTCCACATTTTCTCTCTCGTTTCCATAGAAAGTAGTGACAACGTCACGTGATGGGCAGCTTTCACATTTATTTTTGGTGAAACTTGAGAATCAGGAACGCTTCAGCAGGTGATAGATGGTGGTGTGTGTGTATAGTCTGTGAACGATTGTCTCGGTTTCATGTCGCTACAACACGACGCCACTAATCACAAGATATGTTGTGTGACCGGGTCAGCGATTTCAAGGTTTTAAAGGTTGTATAGTATGCATTTAGCTTTAATAAGCTATCGATCAGTATTAGACATGGATGCTAATATTCATTCTAGCAACCAAAATTTACAGATAAAACGTGCACACACACGTTTTCCACCGTGAGCACAGATACTGATCTCCAGGAGCTGAATCTTGACATTTTATTCCTCAGAAACTGCATGTCTCTCTAACCTGTCTCACTCCTTAACTGTGTGTGTGTGTTCACTAATCCCTCCTCCACTCACGGCTGCAGAGGAGGAGCAGGATCAGCTAACGTCTGACGACGCTTCCACACTTTCACCATCTGCTTCTCAAACTCAGTCTCCACAACACACACCTGCTAAAGAAGGTAGAGGCCATGGTCCACAGCTCACGTGTGTGTATTGTTTGTGTGTCGTGTAAACAGTTAAGATAAATGCTTAATAATTGTAAACAACACATTTCTATATTTAAAATGTAAAGTTTTCATTTTTGCACTGAAGCTACGATGCTAATGTTGCTGGCAGGTCAGGAAATATTAGATCCTCCATTTTGTTACTTTGAGCATCACCAGGCTTGCGTACAATTTAAACAATTGTTCGTAAAATAACGTAACCACAAGGATCAAGCAAATTTCCATTTTAAAAACAGCTTGTTGAATCTTCTAGCTAAGCTGCAAAAAAAAAAATGTACAGACTGCTAGTTATCAAAATAAAATGAGCTTAATTGGAATAAGGCTAGCATTACTCTCGCTAACAAATGTGTTCCTGAACAGTGAAGTAGATGTTTCTTCTGAAATACTGCTGACTGCTCTGAAAAGTGCCTCAGTGTCTCACATGATGGTGTTAAAGCGAACAGGGACGATCATCACACTGGGCTTCTAATGTTACTTTACTAGTTAGCTAAAACATTCCTAGACACTTGAATAGATGTTGGAATAAGTGTTTATTTTGAAAGTCTTGGCAAGAAATTGTTAACATTACAAATTGCTCGTCAGCTTACAGCCAAAGTTTACACATCTGTTTCTCCAGAAAGGTGGTGTTTTGTTTTTTTTTTTAACTTTTTTTAAACAAAATATTTTAGCAGGCTGATTTAAAAAAAAAAAAAAAAGAAAGAAAAAAAAAAAGTCATCCAAAAAAAAGTATTTTTTTCAAAACAATGAATTTTGTAGCTCTTATTTTCCAGAAGAATAATATATAGCAATCTTATTTTCAAGTAAAAATAAACTGGCTAGATTTTTCTTAACATCTATTTGAGTGTTTTGGAAAATAAGTACATGAACAATGTTCTAACTAGCTTATTTCCCAAAAGAATAAAATCTAGCTAGTTTATTTTTAAGTAAGTCAGCAGATCATTGTCTGTGACTTGTTTATTCTCTAAGGGGAAAAATGTGGCTAGTATATTATTAAATAAATAAGTAAATAAATATTTATTTTCCAAAAAAGAATTCTAGCAAGCCTATTTTCCAAAAATCACTTATAGCTAGCAAGTTTGCAAAAAGAAATTACTTATTTACTACTTTTTTTTAAATAAATTAGCTAGAGTTTTTTTCTTAAATAAGTAAGTAAATAAGTTAAAAAAAAAAAAAATTCTAGCATGCTTATTTTCCATAAATCAGCATTATAGTGAGCTTATTTGCCAAAAGAAAAATAAATGGCTGGCTATAAATATCAATGAACAAAAAAGATTTCCTTGTTACTTTATTTTTTGAAAATGAAATAGCGAAATTTATTTATTTATTTATTTATTTATCTTTATTTCTCGCTAGTTTTTGGAGGTTCTTGAGATTTCACTCTGATTTCCTGGCCGTCCTGCTCATCACTCCTACTGAACAAAACTGTTGATCTTATATTAAAATCGATTGCTTTCAGGCTACAGAACTATAAGCTATAAATCATCTGATTTATTTTTAAAAAGATCTTCCTACTTGTTTGTTTGTAAAACTCCAAAGGTTTTTTTTCCCCATATTCTTTTGTGTATAAAACATTGATTGATTGATTGATTGATTTCCTGTCCATCAGAGAACCACACGAACGCTCTGCTGAACGGTAAAGGCACACACGACGACGAAGAGGAGGAGCTGCTGAAGCGCGTGGAGAGCGTCGAGATCACGAGCGAGAAGATCGAGGAGGTGCTCTCACCCGGGAGTTCGCCCTCCAAATCACCTGGCAAGAAGAAGAAGAAATTCCGAACGCCATCGTTCCTCAAGAAGAATAAGAAGAAGGAGAAGGCGGAGGCCTGAATGATGAGGCGGAGAGGGGGCGGAGGCACGACCTGTTTGTTGTCCACCTGTTTTTCTGTTTACCCGTCATTTTACATTTGTTTTTAAAGATTTTGGATTTTATTAGATGTTATTTTAAACAAACTTCGGCACATGTTTCTTTTGGGGAAGGGAACGTCAGCGACACTTGTGTTTTAGGAAGAAAAAACACAGAGAATTATGAGTTCTGGCAAACTGGTTCTTCCTCAAACTCTCTCTCACACAAACACACACACACACACACCAGCCAGACACAATACTGCTTATAGAGCAGTTCAAGCACATAAACTACTTTTATTATTAATTCTTTGTTCGCATTTTTTTTGCTCCATCAACTCGCCATCAGGTTTGAATAGTTAATGTTTTTTTCTCTCCCAAGAGACGAGGACATGCGTTTTTAAACAATCTGTTTTCGTTTCTTTTTCTCTGAAGAAAAGCAGCGTAGGCTTGAGTTGATGGTCGATAATCCTGTTTCTCTCTCTCACACACACACACACACACACACACACACACACAAAAATCACGTTTTAGTGAAGTGTATCTCGCCGTTATCTCATCATAGCCTCGTTCACCTTTAGCCCTTTTAACTCGTGTAGTTTTATTTCCTTTTTTTAATGTTTTGTACTCATTTCTACACTTTTCCAGAGAGCATGTTTATTTTTCTGCTCGAGTTTCTACAGTTGCTCATGTACGCTCTGTTACTCAGATGACTAAAACACACTCGTATATAATTCTATATAAAAGTAAACTGGATGAGCGATGAAGTAATGGTTTATTTTTTGCCGCACTTTTAACGTAGTATATATTATATATAAACAGATATATGTGCGTACAGACGGTTTCGAGAGATTTGCAGGAAGTCAGCGAGAAAGTGGGAGAAAGAAGACCAGGAAGGAAAATACAGTACAATGGGATTAAGCTTAAAATAAAAAAAGATATGCGATTTATATATTTGTATCTTGTTTTTTTAAAATAGAGTTTAAGATTATATTGCGTCCCGGATAAACAGGAAAAAAGTGAAGTCTCGCAGCGCAGCCCCTTTGAGATTTGGAAAGAATTCTTTTTGTTTGATGTAATCACAAGACAAAGGTCGTTCAGCTGCCTGCTGCTTGAGAGAACTGTTTACATCGCTGTCGTGCCTGAAAATGTTTACCAGTTCGAGCGATAAAATAAAATGTACAAATTTTCAAATTCCAGTTGATGTGAACGTAATTCTTGGAAAGTTGTGAAATTTTTTAGAATTCGGTTGAGCCAAAAGAAGTCCACAAAAAAAACAAGCTCCGCCCCTCATCCAAACTTTTAAACTGGTTTGTACGAATTAGTGTAAATTGATCATTAAAATAATGCAAGATGAGGAGCAAATGGTTTCGCTTTTGTTGGCTCCTGTGCAATTCCTTATTTTATTTAAATTTAAAAAAAAAACTGTGATGAATCTTCAAAAAAGTCTGTTTCCGTAATGCAAGTCATGAAGAGTAAGGCAGCTTTTCAAGAAGAGAGAGAAAAAAATTGTATTTTCTAAGAGTTTTCTCTCCCTAAACTATAATATTTGAATGAGATGACTTTTTTTTGCCCAAAAAAAAAAATTTCAAAGAGCGTGAATTTTAGGGCAGAATTATGAGATGTGGTGATATCCAGATTTTAGCAACATTTCAATAAATTCTATGTTTAAACTGCAGAATTAGAGCAGAAGTGAAAGGTTGGAGGAGTTCTGTCGTTAAGGCTACAAGTTTCATCCCTCCTTTTTGAGCAGCTTTCACCGAACACTTTGAGGTTTAACCGAAAAACGAGTCGCCTCGAGGCGGTCGATCCCAGCGAGCAATGTGAAGGGAACGAGGAGGCAGAGTCATCTCTTAATTGTGTAAATAGCACGTGGCTTTCAGGCGCTGCGAAGTGAATCTCAAGGCTGAGCAACGTGGTGAGATTCAGCACGGTGGAGTGGGTAAGGAACGAAAAGCTCATGCATGTTTTATTGCTGTAGTTTTGTTTTCTGTTTGCAGTTTATTTTCGTTTATATTGTATTGTATTGTATTTTTTAGTTTACAGAGATTTCCACGTTTTATTAACCACTTTATGAGCGTTAAATCGGTTTTCTTGCTCTGATTGAAGACCGTTTGCACCTTTTTTTATTTTAGTAAAATAACTAATTCTTATTTTTTCTTTTGCTTTTGTTTGTTTTTTTGCTTTGGCATGCAAGTGTGTGAGCCGAACCTCGTGACCTGTGAAAAAAAAAAAAACTACAACGTATATAAATTGTAATCTAATGAACTTGCTTTAGATTGTATGGCTTATTGATGTAAATTCACAAATAAAAAAAAAACTATTTTAAGAAAACAGCACTGATCCGAATTCTTTCAGCGTCAATCCATCCGTTTATTTTCCTCAGGAATATTTTATGCTGAATTTTTTTTTTATTTTTTTTTTTTAATCATTATATATTTTATTATATGTTCAATATAAGGGCCAGGTTTTATATTAAACTCTTCAAATGTAACGTAACATTTAGGACATGCTATTAAAATTTCTACATTAACCAAAGAATTTAACTCGTGCACCTAAAAACGTTTTGCACAAGCTCCACTCCACTCGAGCATCATCCTGCTGACTCGGCACTGCTGCTCGGTTTCCGGGGTGCTGCATGATGGGATAAAGGTCACGCGTGGGCGTGCATGTGTGTTTCTTAAGAAATAGAGTAAAGCCACATTTAAACTGTTTTAAAAACTCCACCCAAAAAGAGAGTTTCAACTTTTCCCTGTTTACTACGGCTCAGGAGTTTCACACTTACCCGTGCGTAAGCAAAGGCCAATTAAAATATCTTAAATATAGCAAAATATATCAAATATTCCTGATGTTTCTATAAAATAGATATTCAGTGTAACTGGAGACACTTTACTGGTTTTGTGTGTAGATTATTGTATTGGTAGATGTTTTGCCTATTTCAAGTCATTTAAAGTAGCTAGTGTTCGGTCATTTGAATAATTTTAGAAATAGTCTGAAGAATCTCAATTGTTTTATTTAAAAGAAAATCTCACTGAGACATTACAGAAATTCAACTACTATGTTCAGGGGTTTTTTTAATATCCAACTTTGGGCTTATTTTTCAGCTTCACCTCGAGGCCTTTTTCACCTCATGGGCCTGTTACATTTGTTTTTAACCTATAAAATATTAGCCAACTTGAAATTCAATAATTTAAGAGAGTTTAAAGTAGCTGATTTTAATGTTAAAAAAGAGACAGGTGCAGGACGGAGGCCTAATGAATCTCATCATCTCTGTTCCAAATGATGGTAAATGGTTACGTTAAAGTTTATTCACTGACCAAAAAACTCAATGTGGACATGGAATTTTGGTTTGAATTGTTGGAGTAAACAAAATGTGGTGTTTCAAGGTTTATTAAAAACTTTAAGGAGCAGGAAGACCAGGAAAGGAAAACTACATTGTGAAATTAAGCTAATTAAATAGCTTTCAATAAAGTTTAAGAAAATCCTTCATCTCAGATTAATGAAAAAACTGAAATCTTGCACAGTCTTGAGATTTTGAAGATTGTTTTTGTCTAGTGATATATTCACAAGACAAATGATGTCCAGCTGCCTGCTAATCAAAAAAGCTTATCGTGTTGTTATGAAGCCTGTTTATAAAGTGAGGCGTTAGTGAAAATAGCAGCCTGAAAATGTGCATGAATACTAACGAAAAACAAAACGTATAACTTTTCAAAGGGCAGGAGTTAAACGAGTACAAATTCATGGGGGTGGAGTGAAATTTGTGGGAATTCCAAGCAAGAAAAACAATGAACTTTATCGGAATTCTTTTGAGCTGTGAAAAAAAGGCAAATCCTAAGCCCCGCCCATCATCCAAACTGTCAATTATGGATAACAGGGAAATTCAGTAAGATCGCTCAAACGTTCGTGAACGTTATTGCAAATTGTTAACGGGTGTTGAAAAATAGTAATAAATACTGTATATACTGATAAAGAAACACTCAGTGATCCTTGAAATGCTGGTTAATTGTTTGTACTGCGGAATATTCTAGCTTTTTCTAGCTGTAGTCGTACTGAGTTTGATGGTCGTCATCATCATGCTGTAAATATTCAGACATTTCCAACGAGTCATCTTACAAGTAATACGTTTTCATTGTGGTTTTTCGGTTGAGTTCAAATGCACTCTGTTTCCCAAAACCCTTTCACTTTCTGATTTGCTCCTGAGCGTTCTCTTTGTGCACACTGAAATATTTGAATGCCGCAGAGAGGCCCAAGAATAAACACTGAATTTGAATACGCATTTGCGTGATCCCCGGACTGTTACGTCGAGCCGAGGCGCCGTGATGCGTGTGGGTTTTGTGCCAACTTTGCATTTGTTTCCAGTGGAGAACGTTGAGATGATGTGCCAGGACTGAAGGAAATGCTCAGAAGTGCAGATGTGTGAAAGGAGGCGTCACATGGCCCATCGTCATGTTACAATCATAAAGATGATCACTGATGGTCTTAGCGTCCTGCGTAAAGCCCAAAGTTTTCCATGTTGCTCAGGACTTCCTGAAAATACTCAAGTGTTCATCACCGGTGTCGCTGCAAAACAAAGACACAGTCCTGGTTTTGGGTCAGAATTTAAATAGAACTGACTGTGTTTGAGAGCATTTCGTCTTGTTGGTGTGTTTTGTATCCATTGGTGTTTCAGTTGTTGACATCTGTCGGCTTATGAGTGGTTTTCATTTAGTAGTGCATCTCAAAATATTAGAATATCGTGAAAAAGTTTGTTTTTTCGTAATTTAATTCAAAAAGGTAAACTTAGTCTATTTTCATTACATGTAAAGTGAAATATTTCAAGCCTGTTTTGTTTTAATTTTGTTGAGTATGGCTTATAGCTCATGAAAATCAGAAATCCAGTATCTCAAAATATGAGAATTTCATTTCGAGTTTGAGTAAAACAGTATAAATACCGTGT
>JAOTRR010000001.1:2065994-2080962 GCA_028570945.1 Gogo arcuatus
CGAGTGTGTTTTCGAATGCCAGCGCGCGAGTGCTAGGTGCATGAGCGTGTATTTGGGAGTGCCAGTTATCGAGTGTGTTTTCGAATGCCAGCGCGCGAGTGCTAGGTGCATGAGCGTGTATTTGCGAGTGCCAGTGCACGAGAGCATGTTTGCGAGGATGCGAGTGCATATGTGTGTACTAGGATTAGATGTCCATCAGCAGAAGGTTCTCTTCAAAGAAATGGAATGGGGGTTTCTATTAACATCTGGCAGCAGCTGCCTTCTCTTTTTAGTGTGTGTGTGTGTGTGTGTGTGTGTGTGAGAGAGTGTGAGAGAGAGACCGTTCATTAGAAGAGATGGCGTGGAGGAAATACAGCTCTGCGTTATCTGAACTCATTATCTACAAAAGGTTTGATTTTTTTCCTCTCTCTCTCGGCACGTGAGTGGGCTCTGCTGCTCGAGGCAGATTAGAGCCGAGCATGTGAGTTAATCCATGTGTTACTGATGTGCCTCTGCGGCCCACAGCCGTGTGCGTGTGTGTAATATGGGTGCGGATACTAGGCTTCAGGATGAGAAATGACACGTTCATCAGCTGAAAGCCCATTTTGTTGTTTGCATTCCCTATCAGCATAATAATAATAATAATAATAATTATTATTAATAATAATCCAAAGGCACTCAGGACAAACATGAATCAGGCATGTTCTTCTCTGCGTATCACACGGCTGTACTATGAAAACCTGTACATCCTGAAATTTCCAGCGACTAATAAAAAAAATTTCAAAGCGGAGTAATAAAAACAGTCCTGTCTTGCCTGTGGGAATTCTGATGTGGTAAAAATACAGAGCTGTGAAGTAAGAGTGTGTGTGACAGACAGACAGACAGACAAGACTCGGTATTTTTATAAACGGGGATCCCCGAAAGAGCCGTACACCAAAGCAGCAAAAGACCCTCTGAAACCTCTTTTCCCTCTCTCTTTTTCTCTCCGGTCATGTTCCTCTGTCGGTTTTACATAAAAGCCATTTGATGTGGCATCACTGATTAAGTGCACCTGGGGTAAGAGGATCTGTAAGTCTTTCTTTTGTGATATATGATGCTATATAAATCACTAAGTAAATCTGAAGTGGTCCTAAAGCCAACGTTATGCTGCTGTGGTGCAGGTAATGTTGGAAAACCCCATAACTGCAAACTGCACAGCAATCACACAGTGAGTGTGTGTTTTACATTCTGTTCCACCTCCGTCTTCTATCTTTAGGCCTTTTGCTACACAAGGTTTTTGTTTCCTTCACCCTCAACTGAAATGAAGTGTAAAGTAACATGATTTGAGGATTAAAAATACCTGGCTCAGTTTCCTCGTATGGACTATACCATACTGTTTGTATAAGTGTGTGTGTGTGTGTGTGTGTGTGTGTGTGTGTGTGTGTGTAAAAGGAGATGTCCGGGCATGCAGTCAGGTCAGGGAGTGTGTATTGAGTCACTGCAAGGATGTGTGTCAGGATGGTCAGAAGAAGAGCATTGTACTCTCTCTGTGTGTGTGTGTGTGTGTGTGTGTGTGTGTGTGTACACATAGTCACCAGACAGATATAAGACTGTGTACATTTGAGTCATATTAAGGATGTGTGAAACTGCACTGGTGTACGTTTGTGTGAGTGTGAGAGAGAGCGCACAAGTCTGAACATGTTTGAACAACGAGGATGTGCAACTAGAGTGCTGTTCCAGCATTTTATGTTTAACTCGCACGAGTACAGATTCGATGCTGAAGCCGGCGTCCATATTGCCTCTATATTTCTCATAATGCCACAATTTTAACGCTCAGCACGATGCTAGCGCCACCGTGCTTCAGTGCGATGAACAGTGTCTGCTTTCTGGCAAACGTAGCGCTTTGTATCAAGGCCAGAAAGTGCCGTTTTGGTCTCAACAGAAGAGAGAACCTTGTTTGTGGGAGTGCTGAAGTCCAGAGCTGTGAAATGTGGGTGGGTGTATGAACACGGGTGGTCCTGTATGCGTGGGCTCTCCGATAGGGACGTACAGAAAAGCAACAAAAGAGCCTTGTCATTCACGATGCCACCACCATCATGCTTCACAGTGAGAATGGTCTGATATGCAGTGTTGGGGTTCCTGACTAGAAAGTTCAGTTTTGTTCTCCTCAGACCAGAGAACCTCGAACATGCCCCCCCCTTTTTTTTGGCCATGTTTTGTTGAGTCTCCAAGCTGTAGTTGTCATGTGAACACGTCCTACGATCTGAGCTGTGTATCTCTCCAGCTCTTTCACTCACCCTTGGCCTCTTGATTACATTTCCGACTACTCCCCTCTTCACCTGGTCACTAACACTTGGTGGATGGTCTCTTCTTGTCAGAGTCGTCATTGTAACATATTCTTTCCACTTCCAATAATGGATTTAATGGTGGCTCCTGCTTCTGTAGATTCTTCCAGGATCGAATGCAGATGTATTTATTCTGACATCACATGAAGCTTTATTTACACATGGGTCGACTCCACACTGACACTCGGGGCTTCACACTAACAAGGGTGAATATTTATACAATCATGTTTTTATTATGGGCTAACATTAATATTATGGGCTATTTTGTGTAGCCTTATAACAAACAATACAAAATGGCGTCTATTGTTCAGGGGGGTGAATACTTATGCAAGGCAGAACAAAGAAAGAGCTATACTAATGTGTGACCTACATAATACAGAGTAAAGAAGATAAATTGATTGTTTTTGGTTTCATGCTTAAACTATTTATTGTATAAACCATCCAGGTGAACAGGGCTGAGTTTACACGTCACTTAGCCAGGAGGAAAATGCAAACCGAAGCTGCATCCCAATAGGTCGGCTTTTCTGAGAATCAGCATGCACAAAACACGGTAAACGCAACCTGTGTGTGTGTTCATACCTATGGCACCGTGGGCAGAGTTAAACAATGCTCTTGCATGTTGTGCGGGTGTGGATTTACGAGAACTCGGGCCACATGTTGTGTAATCATTCCACAGACGGAGTGTCATTTATTCAGCTCAGTATAGGAGTGAAAGAGCTATTCTTGGACACGCACTCAGTCATACCACATCCTACGCACACTCATGCGGTCGTGCGGGTACTACCCACACACTCCTGTTGAAGCGGGCTGAGGGTACACCCTTGAGGAATGCCTTTGGTCGCAGGACAGGAATGCTAATTTTGAATTTGAGTGTGTGTGTGTTGTGGTCAGTGTTAGTTGATGTAATAGGTTCAGCTGTTTTTGAAATGAAAGGAAGTAGCCTAATGCGTGGATAAAGCAGAACCTGTTTTAACGACTTCAAATGGAGTTGTGTAGTCGTTCCCGTTTTAGTATGTGCCCCCCCCCCCCCCATTTTTTTTCTGTTTCTAAAACTAGACGCCATTGATGGCGTACATTTCCTGAGTTTACTCACAATTCTAGACACACTCAGGCCACTTAAACAGCGTGTCTCCATTAAATAGTATGTCACTACAGGTGTGTGGAGTTTGTGTGCAGTTTCGAGTCTAACTCTCGATTAACCGGACTAGCCGAGTCGGATTAGCGTTCAGAGTTACACCCGACGTTGTGTAGCGATTCTTCGTTTGAATTTCTGTGATAACGAAAGCACAGACCTCGGCCCATTACTCATCACTTCTTGCATAAGGCCAGGGTGTGAACCAACAGTAACCTTTTTTTTTTTTGTTCCCCATGTTACAGTGCAGTTTTCAAAACTCCTTTGTGGACTTCCCCTGAGAATTTGGAAAAAAAAAAAAGTTTTATTACGTCACACCAAGTGACTTTTGCAACAGTGTAGTTTTCCTGACAGATTATGTTGTTCTGTGATTTCGGTGACAAGCGATCAGAGTGAGATGAACTTTTTGTTAGTGTGTGTGAGGTGTGTGAGGATTGACTCACTGATTCGTAGTGAGTGAATTGGAGAATCAGAGTAGAGAAATGAATGAGTTCCTGAGATCTTTCAATTATGTCTCTGCAGCAAATGGCTTCCTTTTCACCGTATATGCTCACTACATAGGGTGTGATGTAATGAACTTGCATACGTCTTAAAGAATGCCATTTGAGAGTCACAGAGAGAAACTGTTGAAGGTTGTTGTTTTTTACCTATATAATATTGAAATTATGTGGAAAGATTATGCTGTAAATAACTTGCTTTCATTTTGTGTGTGTGTGTGTGTGTTGTAGACGAGCCCACCTGCGTCTTTGTCTGGAGCGATTGAAGGCACTCATCCCACTGGGACCCGACTGTAACCGTCACACTACGCTGGGCCTGCTGAACAAAGCCAAAGCACATATAAAGGTAACACACACAGTACGCTGGGCCTGCTGAACGCAGCAGAAAGAAACACGGTACTGTCTGTGGGATGCATCTGGGTTGAATAAAGTGCTGTGCATTTCACATAACAATGTATTTTGAGCTTGGGCTTCATTGATTTATTGACAAGGGGTGGGTGTGTGTGTGTGTGGGCCCCAGGTCGTGTTTTATTATGTCACCATAGTGTCACGAGACACATTGAGAATGTATATCTGAGATGTCTGTAGTAAATCCATACACGTGAGCCTAAGGAAGCGCATTCACTCACAAAGACACACATGCAGGTGTGTATAATTTCCTTGACAAGAAAGACTAAATGATTAAGACAATGCGCGCTTGTGTGTGTGTGCGTAGAAGCTGGAGGAGGCCGACCGAAAGTCTCGGTACCAGCTGGAGAGTTTGGAGCGGAAGCAGAGACACCTCCGGAGGCAGCTGGACTCTCTTCGGGGGCCGTGTAAGACTGAGAGGGTGCGCACAGACAGCATGGGCTCCACCCCGTGCTCCGACCGCTCTGACCGCTCCGACTCAGACCAAGGTACACACTCGCATACACATACACATACACAAATACAAATGTATACGACGACATGCAGCACATATTTTTCAGAATTTTCAGAATTACTGGCACCCTATGTAAATCAACATGGATTTTGATCTTAAGTATACAGTGGATGCTGTATATATTTTTCTCACACAAAACATTTTTCTGCTTTCAGAATAATCTGCACTCTCCATGATAAACATTTTGGGGTTTTTTTGCAGTCAATTTAAGCGTAGTAGTAGTAGTAATAATAATAGTAGTAGTAGTAGTAATAATAATAATAGTAGTAGTAGTAATAATAATAATAATAATAGTAGTAGTAGTAGTAGTAATGGTGGTAGGTTCTGATTTCTACCATTATATTAAAAAATAAAGTTACAGACCCCACTTTTAGTGAGAATCCCAGTGCGCTCTCTTCACGGATACTCCAATTCCTGATACATATGTAACTGTTACTGTGATGGTGCTCTAAAAACAACTTGCTCAATCCACAGTCTTTATTGCATCAGATACCAAAAAGCAGTATGGCGCGCTATTTTCACACTTCCTGATTTTTCTTGCCGGAATTAGCCTTCGCAGATTTAACTTGACTTCCGCTACGACGACAACAACAATGTAGAGAAAAAAAACAAAATGGAAGCAAACGCCGTTTTTGAGAAACCGTGTTTGTGAAATAGTGAGTAGAAACGGGTCGCCATGTGAACAAAGCTAATCTGACTGACTCTCGACGACAGCGGAGTTTAGCCGTAGCTCTGACTACCAAAAAAACAACAACTCATTCTCATTATGAGACTTAGGTTCTTGATATAAATAGCTAACGTTAACAAAAGGATGAATATGAAAATACATATAATGACATGTTCGGCTTGGAATCCCCTGTTGCTGAATGTTCTCCAAGATAAAGTTTTATTCTTGGCACTGTTGATAAAGATGAGGAGGAAAATATTTCCATTGAGCGTGAAGGTGGTGATGATGCTGGTGTTTCCTGAAAATCATTTTATCATGCATCTGTGCACTTCTGTGTTTTTTTTTTTTTGTTTGTTTTTAATTCTCAGAATTTCAGGAGCTACATGAAGCACACAGTGCGTGGATTTTACAATTTTGTTTAATAATGTCTGCATTTCTCTCTTCCCCCCCCCTGCAGAGGAGATCGAGGTGGACGTCGAGAGCACGGAGTTCTCCCATGGAGAGCTGGATAGCGTGAGCACAGCCAGCACCAGCGACCTGGACGACCACAGCAGCCTGCAGAGCCTGGCCAGCGATGAGGGCTACTCCTCCTGCAGCGTCAAGCTAGCCTTCAGCTCGTAGACATGTAGCACGGACACAGCGTAGAGCCCCAGCAACAGCAACTACCAACCCTCTATACCAATCCACTCTACTCCACCGAACCCCTACCAGAATCCGACAGGTGACCAGAGCACAAGCTGCCGCCTCACTCAGAGCAGCGTTCTGATTGGCCGATTGAATGTACACTGCCTTTAATGGCTCTCTCTTTCTCTCTCAACACAGACACGCATTTTGGCTTTAGTTTCAGTTTTGATCGATTTGATTTGTCTCAACGGTTTGTGATCTGGTTACCTGTCGGAACGTTCTGAAGCACTGCGAATCAGTGTGAGCACGTACGATCTGGACGTCCACCGCAGCACTGCATATCAACATCAGCTCCGATTTAAAAGGCTGAGGCATGAACTTTGTGCTACGAATGGTGCTACCTGAAAAGAACCCGACGAACGCAACGCGTCTCGTCTGGTCACGGAAGTGGGTCGATCTTTTTCAGAAGTCTTTCCCACGGTGCATTTTATGGTGCGTTTTAAAACATCGGAAGCAGCCAAGCTGTGCTTCCGTCTAGCAGCTGCAACGTAGACATCCCTCCTAGCGGTAACAAGCAATAACTCCTCTAGCTCCATTTCTACTTTTTCCCTCGTTTTTTTCCCCTGGACACCGTCCAAAAGAGCAACTTGCTTGTTTTTTTGTACATAATACATAAATAGTTTAATAAATTAAGAAAAGGAGTTTAAAAAAAAAAAAGCTAGATACATATGGGTAGCCTCTGTTGCTGTTCGTCTTGTGTTTTATTTTGTGCATTTTAAATTATATTTTTGGAAATACTCCTATCCTTCTCGGATTGCTCTGACAGAGTGGCATGGACAGTATTATGCTTTGGCTCAACAAATTATTTTTTTTTGTTTCCATTCTGACCAAAATGAAAGAAAGGAGGTCTCCCTGACGGCGTCAGCAGCCGGACCCCTGAGCGTTGGAGCTCCTGTTTTACGAATGGCACTCTTTTTATTATTTATTAGATAACTATCATTTATTCTATTCCTCTGTGTGTGTGTTCCTGTTGAAGCTGAGAGGCATTCCACTAGTGCGTCATGGGTCTGGGGGTCAGAGGTCCCCGTGCTGAGCCTGATTTCCCACTCGTCAATCATCAGCTGTCTTTATCAATGGAAGGAAGTCATATTTTTTCCTCGTCCCTGTTGCGTTGGAAGAGTGATTTATTTTTAATTTTTAATTCTAATGAACCCATCCCGAGCTGTGTGTTCGAGCGCTCGACTGAACATGGTGCTGTTTTCCCCAACACTAGGCCAAACCGCACACGAACACCGCGTCTCTCTCTCTCTCTCTCTGTCTCTCTCTCTCTCTCTCTCTCTCTCTCTCTCTCTCTCACACACACTCACTTAGACACAACCTTTTTATTCATTCTTTTCATCTACTTGGTTCTTGCCCCTTTAATTTGCTCTTAAATCCAGGACCCATGTTGAGAACTCGGTGCTTCCTGACACACAGTCTCACACACACACAGTCACACAAGAGCAGTGAGTAGGTGATCTGGGATCTGTTGAGCAACATTCCTGTTAATCCACGAGTCAGTGTCTCAGCCTCCATAGTGCTGATTACTATAAATATATAATATAATGAAACACTGATCTTGAGTCAGCTCTTGATGAAATCGGGAGTGTTCTTCATCACACAGAAGAGCAGGAAGAATCTGATCTGAGATCAGCGCGCGTGCTCTTTCTGAACACCGGGGAATTTTCCCTCAAGTGTGCTTAGTAATGTCACTTTAAACACTCGATAATCGGTACACTCGTACCAAACAAGGCCCCGAAGTCTTACATGTGATTCAGGCACCTCCTGCAGGCTATAGGTGTGTGTGTGTGTGTGTGTGTGTGTGTGTGTGTGTGTGTGTGAGAGAGAGAGAGAGAGAGAGATCAGGAAGCTCTGGTTAACAGGGAGTGAGTCCTGCTGAACGTTTGTGGCCATTCTTTGTCAAACATGCACTCTGATTCAAGCTGTAAGTCCAACTGCAATACTTACAATAAAAGACAGAGATTGTCCAATCTGAAGACCAAAAAAAGTCTGTGTGTGAGTTTTCTGTCCTATCAGTAATTCTTTCATGTTGTAACATATAGAAATTCATACACGTTTTGACTCATCACTCATAAATGCTATCGTTTCTATAGCAACAACGTGCACTGACGTACAGTGTTGACAATTTAGCAGATTTTTGACTTCCTTAGCAGCTAAAACTCTTGCAACACTTTTGGTTACTTCTCGCAACTTTAGCAACCTCCGTTCTCGTTGTCGAGCAACAGCAAACACCATTTGTGAATGACTCAATCTACACTTTTAGCGACATTTCAAAGAGCCAGTAGCAACTTCTGGTGAGGTGGGGGTTTTTTTTTTTTTTTTTTTTTTTTTTTTGCGGACATGTATGGCAGACGTTCACCTTAAACTAAACTAATAACATTTGTTTAAGAAAAAAAAAACAAAACACAAGCGTTCTATAAGGAGGTTTGTCACATTTTATGGAAGGAGTCTCCAGTGTCAGTGCTTCATAAGTCGACACGACATGCTGCGCTTTGTTTTGTTCACTTCAAGACAGACCAAAAAAAAAAAAAAAAAAGAGAGAGGCCCATGAAGGAATGACCGTTTATAGCTGCTGTAACATAAGTGATAGCAAGTGACAGGAACTAACTTGTTTCTCAGAGGACTAAAACACTTCAGGACATCCTGTTCTAGGAAAATAATCATCTTTTGGTTAGTAAGAGTAATTACATTTCATGTCAGGCTAAATCACACCACCATGTCGTTGGTTATTGTCCTATAAAAGCACAACCCCAAGTTGTTTTATTCCTTATATACACTATATATGAGGGTTAATCAATACAGGACAAATATATCATGATACTTAAGGTACATCACACGACATGTACAAAGCAACAGGATTAAAGTCAAGCTAAATTTGCTGTGTGAAACTAAACTCAGGTTTAACTAATGGTTTAAACGCAATCTTGATTATTTCATGCTTGTAGTTTTGGTGCAGCTGGATTATTAGATAAACTGATTTTAATCCAGGGTTGAGCTTCATCGTTGTTGGTACAGACCAGTCGAGATATAAAAAACTATATTATAGTGCTGTATGTACTATATTACAAACTATTGATGTTCAATCCTGGTAAATTATTCTTATTTTGTAAGCCAGGTTGTTTGAAGCCCAAGGTACTGGCATCACCTAGAGGCCAGGAGTGGTGTTGCGAATATAATAATTCAGAGAAAGGACAATAAAAACAACATATTCCAGAATTTATTGAGAATGGATCGTATTTATTCATATAAATACAATATATAATGTAACATATTTCAGGCACCGAACGTGGGAAAAACTCAGTTCATGTTTGGCTGAATTTCTCCTTTAAGAACCATAAGCTCCACATGAAATGTCGTCAGGCCGCAATTTGAATAATTTGTGTTGCATAATTGCACCATTATGTGGGAAGAATAGATGCACTTTCATGGAGAACAATTGGTTCATCTGGCAGCCTGGTTTCCCTTTTAGTCTTTTTAGAGTATGATGTTTTGCTCCATTGCTCTGAGCTGGGGATTTAGTGAGCATTGTGTTATGTTATGTTATGTTTTTATGCTTGAATGAGTTCGCACAGTCAGTTTCTAAGGAATGTAATTAGGTTTTCAAATGATCTGCTGCCATTGTTGCTGTAAGAGCTTTGCTATAAAGCCATTAAAGCTCTAGCAACGTCACTGAGGTGATTTTCTTGGAAATTTTCCTTTGACCATTTGCATACGCTCGTATCTGCTTGCTAACCGTCTGCTTCCACCACATACAGATGGATCGAATGACTATAAAACCCACAAGTTATATGTTTAAATGTGAAATAGGATAGTAAAGCAGTTGTTGCCAATTCCCAGACCTCCATCATCACCACACATTAGAGACAGTTATTCTATAATCTGAATCATTCAATGTCATAACACGGACATAAAGAAGGGATGGAAAGGGAACGTCATCAGATCCCAATGCGTTTTGGGTACTTCAGTGTTATTCCTCTCTTATCTAATGAACTGAATTTGTAAATCAAGAAGCTGAAAGGATTAAACCAAAAGGAAATGCTGAGGACAAGGTGACATGAGATGGTGAAGGAAAGTCAAAAAGGGCTTTAAAAACACTATCAGAACGGACTTAAGGTGGCGATGGTGGTTTAACCAAGGAGAAACGCATGGGTTGCATTTTAAAAATGGCTCTTGAGATGGCGGTAGAGCTTAGACCAATGGAGATGGCAAGGGAATCAACAAAGGTGTGGAACTTCCCTAAAGATGGTGATGGGGATTCAATCAAGGGGAAACGCTGAAAGTCGACAAGTGAGAAAAATGTATTGGTATGGCTCGTAAAATCATGATAGGGATTAAACCAAGGGGAAAGAAATGAAGCGAAGTTGATGAAGGTGCATCAAAACATTGTGTGAACAGCGATTGAGATGGTGATGGAGGTGAAACTGAGGGGAAATGGTGAGAGGAAACAAGGGTGTGGTGAAAGCCGGATCCAACTGGTCCTTGGGATGGGGATTAAACCAAGGAGAAGTGGTGAGAAGTTAACATGTTGAAAACCAGTTCTTGATATAACAGCAGGAATGGAACAGCAGGGGAATGTTATTGGACTGCTAGCAACCATAAGAGATTTTTTTTAATAAAAGGGGGGGGGGGAATTGCATTTGAATTTCAGTTTCCGGCATCTTCAGGGTGTTTGAAGCCCTTTAGATGGTAACGGAGGGGAAATGTCAATGGCTCGTGGATGAGGGAATGGGATTTCAGTAGTAGGGATGGATCTGGATGTCATGTGACCTTACCAGTCCTGAAATGTGCGTTACCTGGAGATGACAGTGTAATTTTGAGCATTTACCAGTAGATGGCAGTATTGTTCTATAACTTTTTTTGAGGACCAAGGCTCTGTTCCAATAACACTGAACTGTCAACTTGAGTCCATGTCACTGGTTTGTTGTTGTTTGAGCAGCTCAGGTGAGATTAGATAAGCCGTTGAAGCGTGGAGGGGAAGACACTATGATCTGTTTCCTTTCCATTCTTTAAAGGTGCGATTATAACTTTTGAAACAGGAAGACGCATCCAGTTTGGAAACCTGTGATCCGGGCATACAAGTGCTTGACTTTGTTTATATGGGCCTCCTTTTTATCGACATGCCCTCACCCTTTACTCCCCCCACATTTTAGTCTGTTCCTGAAAAGGAAAACGTGGACGAATCCAGTAAGCGCAGCCAGATATTTTTTTGCAAGCCAAAAACAAATGACAAGAAATGTCGTAAAGCTAGAATAAACTTTTTCAAGATGGAGAAATTTATTACTGGTGAAAAGGATGGAGTTCGGACGCAGGATCGGTGATGTGAATCCTAAACACATCTGTATCAAGCTTCGAACTGTGCAATAGCCGGCTTCCCACAACCAATCAAATAAATGCGTATTTATCAGTTACAAAGCCATGCCAGATCACGCTTTACACGAACCACCTTCTTTGAAATGTATGTAGCGCCTGGTATTAGTGCTAACTAGCTAAATTTGGGAGTGATGGTCATCTGAAAAACTCATGGAAGCTCATTATAAAGGAAAACAGGCCAGAGAAGGGACTTCCTCGCAAATCGGTATGAGGCGGATTTGGCATGTTTATACTGAAGTAACTCGGCTGTCGAGCAGTTGAACGACTTTAAAACTGTTTTATTTGAACTCCGATCGCCGTTGTAGATTCTGAGATGTGTTTTGTGGACATGGGCAGGAATGAGAGGCGGGCTCATAGAGTGAAAATAAATAAATTTAATTTTTTAAACAAAGTTCCAGTGTTATTGTACTTCACCTTCTTAACCACTAGAGACCTAATATTGACTATTGCACCTTTAATCATGTCAGTGTTCTAACTGTAATAAATATCCCTGAACCTGCCATGTCTATGTATCCCAAATGACATCGTATTGGATACACAATTAACCGCAAAGATGTATGAGCCTTTGTTTTTCCCCCTACTTAATAAGCACACCTCATATAATAAGCGGAATACAGAAACCACTTGAGGTGCAGCCTTTACGATTCTGACGGACGTAACGTCTCTGAGTCATGCTCCATAATTGCTCTTTGATTAATGGCTCCCTGCATGAAGTCTCACTCCCTCGAGGGCGCGGTGTGTGACTCGTTCTCATTCAGAACACGTCCCTGTTGTACATATAGAAACCATTCTTTTTAGACTATGCAATGGAATATTAGTGCACTGATATAAGATACAAGATGTAGTGAGCCATAATTCCTGTTTAGTGGATGTATGTGGTAGCAGGGAGACACTGTATACAATTTTTAAAGATTATTTTACACACTAAATAATGTTAGTGTCTTTATATAGACTTAGTGCTTTGGGAAGAAAGCCATCTGGGCATGTGGGGGGAAAATAGAAAAGTAAATCATAAAGCAAAATATAAAAAGAGTGGGGGGGAAAAAACAGAAAATGTAAAAGGAAATCAATCAATTAACTAAATGAAGGAGTGACCAAGAAGGAAATAAAAAAAATAGAAAGAAAATGAAGATGAAAAAACAATGTAATATACAACGTGTGCAGTAATTTGTGTGCATATGATAGTTCAGTAATTTACCTATTTACAGTAATTTAACTTCTTTTTTTGCTGAATTGATTTACTTTTTTTTTTTTTAGCTAATATTTCATGCAAAGAGTGCTATGCTTTAATGGCTTTAGCTGCTAGAAAAAATGTGCTTCCAGATTTTCCAAGATGGCCGCCTCCATAACATTCATTTACACTGTGAAGTTTTGTATGTGGTTACAGATGACAGGACCGTGTCCCACCGTGTCCCAAACAGCATCAGCAGGTCTGCGTGACATCTCTGGAGAACTGGACGTGGTTTGGGGAAGAAATTTACACTAAAGATTTCTATTACTTCTATTACTTATTAGCTACATTAGCATCGTAGTTCGAGTACAAAACTACTAAATGTTTTCATGTCATAGTTTATGAATGGTTTTTTTTTTTGCCATTGTGCATCAAAATTTTGACTTATTAGCTGATCTGTTTGTATCCTTGAAGTTTCTTGCAGTACAATTTTATTTTTAATCTTTCAAAAGTTTTAGTTGCTTATTTTGGTTCCAAAAACATGGAGTATGTATTTTCTTGTTTTTTAAAACTAAATCTAAAGTGTTTAGCTCCAATATATGGTCCATTATTATGGTATTCCCTAAAACATATGCATTTCCTTCCAATAATTAATTGTTTTTAGACAACAACAAAAAATCAACATGTCACAATTCTGAGATAAAAAGTCAAAATTTGAGAATAATTCACTGTTTTGAGATAATGCATCAAAGATTCTGAGGTTAAAAAATACTGTAGAAAAAAGTCATTATGTTGAGACAAAAAAAAACAACATTATTTGTAGATATAAAAGTCCAATTTTTAATATAGTAAGTAAAAACATTGAAAAAATAATTATTTACAATTTCAAATTTTGAAAATTGTACATAAAAACGTATTTTGAGGAAAACAAATTTGAGCTACTCGGTTAAAATTTTCACCAAAAAAATGTTTGAAAACACGTATTATTTTAGAGTCAGAATTTTGAGACAGTAAGTTTAAAAAAAAAAAAAAGTCATTATCTTGAGACAAAAAGTATTATTCTGTGACCAAAACCCCCAATTTTGAGATGATAACTTATTTTGAAACAATACATCAAAATCTTGAGATTAGACAAATTTGGAAACTGTTAGTCCTAAAAAAAAATGTCAAAGTCAAGATTTTGAGACCAAAAGTATTACTTCTGAAAGAAAATGTGAAAAAAAATTGAGATAAAATTCCATCAGCTGAAACACACACAGCATAAAGACGAGAAATTTTCAGAAAATCTATTGCTTCTTGTCTGTTGGTTTAATGTGCAAGTCTGATTAAATTTCTGTCCGGCTGCTATTAGTGATTCATTCGACATGTCTGAGTCCGATCCTGACCTCAACCACCCACCCACACACACACACACACACACACACACACACACACACACCCACCCCCCCCTGTTTAGTCTTCATTGTCATTCTGAATCAGCTCCTACGCATCATTTTACTCTTTTATCTCAAATAAATAAGGCGCAGCAATAACGCTCTGTATTCCCCTCTGACACTCTGCTATTATTCTTTCTCCTGATTCATTTCTGTTTCTGCTCTTTACATTTTAGCTCAGTGCTTGCATTTACCATTGCAAGTTGCTTCGGATAAAAGCATATTTTAAGTGAATAAATGAATAAAATGTAAATCCACGATGGCTCAGGTGCAGGCTAATGAACACACAGTAAGCCGGAAGCTGATCTCATCACATCCAAACACAAAGACAGCATCCTCTTCTTCCTGTTACTGCTCTTTTATTATAGTAGCTGTTTAGGGACCTGTTCAGTACTTTCTTTTTATATAGTCACTTGGTAGCCACTTAGAGACCATATACTGCACTACGTAGGGTGTATACAGTACATATACTGTATATAGAGAGAGAAAGGTCTATAAGGGGATTATTTAGTGCACTACCTTATAGGATATGTCGTATAAGCTGTTCTGTCATCCTCTTATATACATACATATAAGAAACAGGAAATCTGTAAGGGACAGCTGGATATATATTGCACTACATAGGGTGTAAAAGTTATGTCATAGCCTATATACATATATATGAGGTAGGAGGTTTATAAAGAGAGGTTTAGTGCACTACATAGGGAGTAGAAGCTGTTATGTCATCCCCTACATACATAGACAGTATATAAGAAGTATAGAAGCTATATAGGGGACATATCGTGCGCT
>JAOTRR010000001.1:2132649-2144832 GCA_028570945.1 Gogo arcuatus
TCTCTCTCTCTCTCTCTCTCTCTCTCTCTCTCTCTCTCTCTCTCTTTCTTTTTCTACCACAACCCCCCCAACCCACACACACAGTCCCAGCCCTCCTACACAGAGGTGACTCAGACCCTCATTATGTCCTCTTCTATCCTCCTCTCTTATTATATAAGCGTCTCTCTGAAGAGTGTGATGAGGGGGATGTTGAGAATCCTGACATATTTGTCCTTGCAGCTTTAAATATCTGTCAGAATATGTGTTAAAACACTATTTATGAAATATCACTGCAGTCTATAAATGTAGCCTCGCCCTCTTCTTGATGGAAAGACCTGTTTCATCACTGTGGTGTTTAGAGACCCAATTTAAGACCCAAACCCAAAACCTCATCATCCAAGGACTAAATTATGTTGATAATATGGACTCGGGGTAGATGAGTGTATTGAACTGTTGATTTAATTTCCCCTCCTGTCCGCTCACAAAGGAATTCTGACTAATCTCGCCCACTCGCGCAAGTGTTATTTACTTTTCTAATACTTAGTATTGTCTTATGAACTTAGTTCTGTTTCTCAGAATGTTAAGAAATTGGTAATTTGAAGCACTGCCAGGTTAAAGCGGTTTCAGAAGTTGGCGATATGAATGTGTAAATTGCGTGGTACACTGCAGTGTGAGCTGTCGGGCTGCAACTATTACTTTACTAAAAAAAGAAGAAAAATCCATAAGCAAAATCATGTGTAATATACATGGGTGGGGAAAAAAGTACTGAGAAATTATACTTAAGTGAAAATAGATGTCACATTCTTACTCAGTTACTGAGAAGTGGCAGTATCCTGTTTTAAAAAAATACTCAAGTTAGAGTAAAAATGTTGCAATTTTTATATGTACTCAAGTATTAAAAAGTGAATGTGTTTAACTGTTGAAGGTAAGTTAATGTCATGTTTTCAGTTATGTGAGCAGTAACTTTATTACTTATCTAAACCAGGTGACTTTTGTTTAGCAATTCCATTGTTTTGCCTGAAACCATCATTCAATCTGTATATTATACTGTTATATACACCGTTAGCTGGAATTTGACTTGCTGCCTAGCCAATTTATATTGGCTACTGGAATCGATGCTAGTCTAATCTGGGATTAGCAAGGAAAACAGGCTCGCTTAGATAAATATAGCTAGTTAATGTTAGTGAAATAGTGAAACTTACCTCAACATGATTTTTCATGCCTTCTAGGGAGGTAAAGGAGATGCTTCATTTTATATTAGTCTTTGCAGATTATCCATCTTCAGACATACACATGGATTGTCTTGATGCACACGTACAGCTCTCATGCTTTATGCAAAATCTGGAAATTGACTAGTCATGGGAAAATGTTCTGGAAATATTAGTGAGTTCCTGAAAAGTTTACTTTTTAAATCCATCACCCAATAGGTGCTCTGTCAGTCTACCTTACTGTATTTATTAGACATTTCTTTACCAGGAGAATCCTGATGAGAACCTCTTATTGACCAGATTTTTAACAATTAATTACTTAGGTTTCCGTATCTACTTAAAATAAATTGTGTACACTTCTTTAGTTTGGGCTGTTGACTGGAACTCATTATATGGTCATGTGTGTGAGAGTTAGTTATGAAGGAATAGTTCAGTGTTCGTATTGTTGCCGTAAATGATTTCCGAAAAGACTGCGAACCGATACAGTGTCCTTCAGAGTCGAACTAAAAGTGTGTGTATCTCTGCCACATCTCGCAGCTCTTCCGTAAGCTGGAGCAGTGTAACACGGAGCTGAAGAAGTACAGCCACGTGAATAAGAAGGCTCTGGACCAGTTTGTGAACTTCTCCGAGCAGAAGGAGAAGCTGATAAAGAGGCAGGACGAGCTGGACAGAGGCTACAAGTCCATCATGGAGCTCATGAACGTCCTGGAGCTGCGTAAATACGAGGCCATCCAGCTCACCTTCAAACAGGTGTGTGTGCTTGGCCCTTTTCGCGTGAATATGTTCTCACCTTCATACAGATGTTTGTAGCCCTGTTAATGGCACGTGTTTTACACAGATGCAAACACACTACTAATAAATAATTGTTGCTAGTGTTGTTAGTGTTTTGGCTTATTTCTCTGCTACAATTTCCAGGTGTCTAAGAACTTCAGCGAGGTCTTCCAGAAGTTAGTTCCAGGAGGCAAAGCTACTCTGGTGATGAAGAAAGGAGACGCTGAGGGGGGGCAGTCTCAGGATGAGGGGGAGGGTGGAGCTGACAGTGAGAGAGGTTCCGCCTCCCAGAGCAGTGTTCCCAGTGTCGACCAGTTCACAGGAGTCGGAATCAGAGTAAGAGATTCTGCTGTGTTTATAATAAATACGTCATCAGTGTTGTTGCTAGTTTAAGTGAGAAGGTTTTGTTGGTGAATGGTGTGACTGCTGTCCTCATGCTGTTCTTCTGTCCCGTCTCAGGTGTCCTTCACAGGTAAGCAGGGAGAGATGAGGGAGATGCAGCAGCTGTCCGGAGGGCAGAAGTCACTGGTGGCGCTTGCACTCATCTTCGCTATTCAGAAGTGTGACCCCGCCCCCTTCTACCTGTTTGATGAGATCGACCAGGCTTTGGATGCACAGCACAGGAAAGCCGTGTCAGGTGAGACTGTAAAGGGTGCACATCATCTCTTCACAATGGAGCAAAACCTTATCAGAAATATGACAGTCATATCGGTTTGGCCTTATCATTCAGATGATGTTCTGTAACTTGACTAAAAGTTCTGACAACCTAATGATAGGCATTAATATAGTCGATGGAGAATAAGTAAGGACATAATTCCTTGGGAGGGGTGACTTTATGCAGAGAATGTATCTGGTGATGAAACATCGTGTTTGCGCATTTTCAGCTTTGAGATGGTCTAACGTGAACACGTTGTTTGAGCCTGGCTAGTGTCTTCATTTTTCACTAGCATTAGTGTAATGTAACAGTTTTATACAACAGTTAGTTCCGGTCCACTAATTTAATTGGACGAGCGGCATTCCGAGCGTGCTCATATGTAGTATAACAGTACAGGGAAAGTTCACTGTGTGTATCACTCTGTTCGTCTCTGTTCACTACAGTTCTAGAAAATAGTTCATTACATTGAAAGCATTTACTGTGGGCTGGTGGCCAGAACTTGTGTTGGCATGGCACCATGCGACCTGCCTGTAGGCTGCTTGTGAACTTTTGCTTGTCTGTAACGGTGAGGCGTTGTTTACTCTGTGTGGGTTTTTTTGTTTGTTTTTTTAGATATGATTGTGGAGTTAGCGGGGCACGCTCAGTTCATCACCACCACCTTCAGACCCGAGCTGCTGGAGTCAGCTGACAAGTTCTATGGAGTCAAATTCAGAAACAAGGTGACAAGCATTAAAGTCGCGAAGTGTGTTCATGCCTAAGAACCATCTCGCAACACTCCAGTCTGTAGGAAGAGTCTTTTCTAACTCGCTCGCTCTTTGTGTGTTATTAAGGTGAGTCACATCGACGTGATCTCTGCTGAGCAGGCGAAGGACTTCGTGGAGGATGACACCACTCACGGCTAAGCGATGAAGACTCCACCTCCTTTTCCGCTCTCTGTTTCGTTCCCATAGTTCTGCCAAGCCTGACTGAACGAAGTGTTAGTTTTTTCTAATCTGATTTAGGGTTTTTTTTTTGTTTATTTGTTTTTTACATCATATTAGAATTTTTTGTTTTGTTTTGTTAAACACTGAAGTGAAAGCATGTTTGTCTTTTGAATTATTATATTCAGAATGTGTTGTGCTATTGTTTGTATTGTGGATGGATTTTTTGATGGTGTAACATTTAGAACAGAAAGCAACGGACATGTGTTTGTCTCCAAACCTTTTTTTTTTTTTTTTTTTTCCAATCAGCTGTTAAATGTTATAGTCATGTTGTTGGGTTTATATTATTGTTTGTTTTTCATTCCTTAGGATATTTTAGATCATTTCAATCGAGCTTCTTTTACCTAATCACTTCATTTTAATTTGTTCTCAGCTGTTACTCAAAAATAAAGATGTCCAGATATATGTAAAGATGATTTTTGCTTTGTGTTGTTGATTTCTTACCTCACCTCTCGGGGTCGCTGTGTGTGTGTGTGTGTGTGTGTACAATGAAGTCATCCACAGCTGTCTTGCATGTCATAATGAGCTCTGTGATAAATAAAAATAACAATCTTAAAATGTAATATCATGATAACTGCCTTGTGCTATAAAGCTTCTCATCGCAGATTTTACTACAGAGGAGCAAAAAAGGGACTGCAGCCGATGGACGTGGAACACAAAATGGAGGATGAACTCGCGCACCTCAAAGGTCAGCAAAGATGGTTTACAGTCTCCTGAGATGATTGCACTGCTCTTTTGTGTAATTGCTGATCGAGGCTTTGAGAAATGATGATGATGTCGTCTGTATACCCGATAGTGAAAGGTGAGTAACAGGCAGCGGCCACCGGACCTCTCACACTCGAACCAGGCCGACACACAGTCACCAGCCCGGGCATAAATCTGCCCACTGTTTTACGGTCGTCCTCTGCACAAGTAAATTTGTCGTCCGACAGGTGCCAAGTGGAACTCGTGATCGCTGGCTCTCCCACCAAGCGCCCTTGCCCTTTACTTTCTCCGGTCAGTGTCGGGGTGTCAATAAAAGTTGACAGTTTAATGAGCCGCCCACTGTGAGAACAGATGCGTTCTCTGTGGTCGCTCTGTGTATGCCCATCATCAGAATGTGCTAGAACAACATTCCTCAGGAGCCATCTGAGCTGCTGCATCACCACCAAGAAAAGCTGTAAAAATGAACAACTCCTCCATCCACTGTCCTCAAAGTACAAGTGATAAAATGCATTTGAAATAAATTCAGCAGTAAAAATGCTTTACGTTTTCATATTACTCAGTGACAATATATTATAAAAATGTATTTATTGAGCACCTTTCATACATTTATAATGAACCTCGGTGCTTTACTGTAAAAAATTAAAATAAAGGATTAAAAAGAAAATGGGAAAGAGAGAATACTTTTTATATATAAGAGATGGTGGATCAGACATCAGATACTGTAACAAATGTCAAAGAGCTGAACTGGACTTGATAAAGATATATTTATTTTTCAGGACTGGAAATGTTAGAGATTTGACTGTTTTTTCTTTTGTTAGGATTGATTTGATTATACATTTTTAAAATGTATTACATTTATGTTATGTATTAAGTGATTTTCATGTGAGAGTTTAACTATGAAGTGCTTCAGTGGAAAAAAAACACTTTAAAGTTGATTAGTTTTAAAAGAAAACCCTATCGGATGGGTATCTGTATGGGCTGATACTCAAGGTTTTAGTTTCTGTACTGGTCTTGGAAAAGATAAAAGGGTGTTTAATAAAAATATAATAAAAGTGTATTAAAAAAAATAGAATAAATGTACAGCAATTACAATTATATAAAATAAATGTGGCAATAAAAGTAATAGAAATAAAAGCTAAAATGGGGAAAAATAGTTTTTAGCTGTGATGGATGGAGAGTGGAGGACAGATTAAAAACGTGTAATCGTTGACATGGTGAAGTTTTCTGTAAGGACATGTTAATTTAATATTTATGGAAGGAGTCTCCAGTGTCAGCACTTTATAATAGTCAGAGGTTTAAAAAAAAAAAACCTGACAGTTTTCCAGCATCTTCAGGACAGAGAAGTTTACGCTCTGACGTTTCTCAGTAACGCAACAAGCTGTGGTGTTGTTTTAGAGAAAAAAGAGAGGCTGGTGAGGGTACGACTGTTTATCGCTACTATAATATAAATGAGAACAGGAACTAACTTGTTTAATGGATGTTCAACAACATTAAACGTAACGCTAAATGGATAAAAAGTACGACACACTTCTCTTTATTAAAAAATTGTAATCTTCGTTAAATTGCTGTGGTATAAGAAGAATAAAACACTTCAAAATGTCCTGTTATAGAAAAATAATCAACTTTGGTGTATTAACAGTAACTCCACTTCATGTTGTGGTTGATTATTTTCCCATCACCAATGTGTTTTATTCCCTATGTACACTGTAATATCAACCATATGGAAATCAGAATGTATTATTAACTTCTACTGCGGTTAGCTGTTATTTATGTATGGAAATGTGTAATGGGGGACATTTTAGGAACGTATTGAAGTATTTAGGAGAAATATGTGTTAAGAATGTTTAAAGATTGATTGTTTACATTGTTTACTTTGAAAAACAACATTTTTTTTCTCTTTTGTTTTCTTTTATTGTAGATACACATTAAATGTGTATAAGAAGGAAGGGTAAGGTTCTATGAAACAATTCCAGTCCCAATTGAGCAAAGAAGAACAGTCGCAACGAGTCATTTGGAAGTTGAAAGAGTCGGTTCACTTATTGGTGAGCCAAATGTTGTTGTTTTTCCATATCACTAGTTCATGCAAATTAATATTCAGAACAATATTCATTGTGGTATATTACTGGTGTTATCTATGTCCTGTCCTATTGTTCTTTTATTGTCAGGTGTGATGTCTGTAAGCACAACCAGAGCTCAACAACCGAGTCAATTACCTTATACGATTCTGATTCAGACAGAACAGCTGAGATTCACTGATTTGAAATGGCTGGTAATTTGGGTACAAGCCAAAATGACACAATTATACACACTAGGTCAAGGTAAGTGTTGGAGTTCAGTGAAAGGTAAGGTAAGTGTTTCAGTTAAGTGATAAATAGCATCACAGAAATCTTTGCTGTGTGTCCTAGTGTTAATGACTTAGTTATGTAAAGAATAAAACGCTTAAGGGTGTGCTGTTATAGGAAATTAACCAGTGATGGTGTGCTGTGATGAAGCGGTGTTACTGTTACCACCCCGAAGTTGATTAATGTCCTAAAACAGCATGCTGAAGTATAGTATTTTCGCCACATTTGTTCAGCACACAAATCAACAAGGTTGATAAATAGAAATGGACAAAGCAGTGGATAGTACTGTAGTTTTATTGTGTGACGTTATTGTGATACATTTTAGAGATTATTTCACAGAGATGAATTCTGCCCCATTGCAGTACCACTACAAACCAATAGGGGAGCTGTGGCTCACAGGCTGGAGCCCATCTCTTGGATGCCATTAGCACTAACTTGTTCAGTTCTTAAACACACACACACACACACACACACAGTTATTTGGAACCTTACAGGTCCATCCAGCCACCTTTTTGACAAAGAATTTTCATTTTAATAATCAAGAGCTCTTTCATTTCCAGACATTTTTTTTAATGTTAACCCTAGGCTTTTGTCTGGCTCTCAATAGTTTTTTAAATCAACCACATGAAGGGTGTCAGGACATTTTTCCAAGTAATGTATCAGCGTAAATTGACACTTAAGCCCTCATGACAATTCTCTGGGAATTGCTTTGCCGATCTCCTTGGAATTTCCAATTTCAATTCTAGTTTTCGTTCACACTTAAAAATGTATATTTGAAAGGAGTTAAGTGTTTACTTCTAGAAAAGCTTGCTAATAATTCCTGATGATCATAACCGAGCTAAACGTTTGCTAGTGTGTTAATTCTTGTTTTCTGCTTTGTATGACTACATGTATAGGACCTACTGATTATCATGTCTGTGACATTGTGTGGTACATTGTGTCATTGGAAAAAATTTTCATCTGTAATGTTAAACCTCTCCTTGCAACAACCTGGGACAAAAAAAAAAGCAGAGGCATTTACAAGCTGTTGTTGAGCTAAGTCTGTTTTATGGGGGTCATGTAAATCGACCATCTCCATCCACCATCAAGCAACAAACTCCAAAAGCTTTTAATACGAATCTTCTGGTCTTCTATTTCAAGTACTGTGTATATATGAAACAAACAAACAAAAATAAAATCTGTCTAGGTGTTTAAAATCATAAAACAGCAGAATTAGGTTTCTGTTTGTTGATCAATTCTGGGATTTATGTTCTAATAAAATGATTCAAAGCTCAAAATCTTTGACAACAAACCAAAGATAAACAAATCAGGGAAAAAAAACCATACTTCAAGTTTTCATTTTATGCAAGGAACATGTAAGGCTTAGTTTTTAATTTTTAGGATATCCCTGTCATATCCCTGTCAAATAGACCACAAGGTTTTTATAATCATCACTTGACTATTGAACAGCCTGGCAGGTGTGTGCTACAACCCTGTCGTTGTTGGAGGACTTTTTTCCCCCTGAATGACATTCCCAGCTGCACTCCGACCAGATTCTGGAAAAATGATCTTGAGCATTGAGGCACCATCATGACTTCAGTGAGAAAGTGAGATGCCTTTGCTCACACACATCACGCTGATAAGGTGGGTTATGTTTTTATTTCTGAACGGTAAGGAATGAATTAAAGTGCAAAACAGTATGGTGTAGTTTCAAACAGAAATAGTTATACGTGATCAGGATGCAAACGAACACACATTCTTAAGAGATGCAAATACAGATGTGAATAGGAGGAGCCCTTTTTTTCGGAAGTTTGTCAGAAAGGTTCACAGGGCGTCTAAGACAAAAAAGATTTGCATGAGCAGGAGGTTTTTAAGTTCATTCTGACATGAGTGAACGATCAGATATGAAGCTTACAGGACAAACAGAGGCCACAGTCATTAATATAAATGCAGAGCATTCATTTATTCATCCTTAGTCACTGCCTGGTCAGGGTCACACTCATTTAAATTAGGCTAGTAGTTTGTTTATATTTTGGGTAGCGACAAAAAATATCAACTCTGGTTGAGACCAGTTATGAACTAGAGTGATGTGGCTGAGGTTGAGGAAGTGCCAGTTTAGGCCACGCCCACCTCGGGTGTGGAGCACTAAACAGATACACAGAGTGGCATTGTGCTACATAATGATGCCACTATATGTCATGTTCAGCTGCAGGACATTTCTTTAAACATTACAAGATTTGTGTGTTGTGTTGCCACCTCACAGCTCCATGATCCTGTTTTGTTTTAAACATCTCTTAATAAAATTTAATATCATATGTCATTAAAGCCATTAAGTGACTCTACTCTCGTTCATGCTGTCCGTTAGTGTTAGCGTTCTACGATTTGCGTTTTGTCTAGAAGTTGTTGCACTGATGGCAGGGATGGTGGGTTAATGGTGTTTCCCCTCTCTTGTGCCAAAAGGCCAGGAGAATTGTTATTCAGAAACCTGCTCCATGTGCTCACTTGTCAGCAGTGGAATTTATCAGATGTTCTTTCACTTTTGCCATCAGTCATTTAAGCAGACAGTGTGTTGATGTAGTGGGTGACAAAGTGAATTTGGCTTGTTCTTGGGTTCTGGAACGTGAACAGAAATTTGTGAAACTATTTTACACATTGACGCCTTAACAGATGGATCTGTTGTCTGTATTGTTTGATTCAGCCTTCATCATGGACTTGGTTTTAACTGTGTATGGAGGAAACCTAAGCTGATGTAGTATATCAGAACTCTGGAAATATATATCACTGATGTATATCCGCCCACTCGTTTGATTGACAACTACTAAGAGCCTCCCACTTTTTTTTTTTTTTTTTTTTTTTAAAAACAATGACTTTCTGAAGTTTGTTCCTCAAAGGTTTGGCTCTTGTCCAAAGAAACATGAAGAGAATTGTCTTTCTATTCTGCCTTTTACTGGTCAAATTTGAAGACGTATCATTTTAGGAAACGGTTATCCCTTATCCCATAAAAAGTGGGAAAAGCCGAGGACTCGAGAGCTGTCACTCAGACTGCTTTGATTGAGGAATCAAATCATTTCAAATTATAACATTAAGATATTATAAGCCATTAAACCATGATTAGATAATTATTGTGTTATAAAACGCAGTGTTGTCAGCACATGCTCGGTGTAAAGTGGAACCTCAGACAGAGCTTTAGTGATGTCGTTACACTGCCAGCACTGGGTTTAGCAGTATTTATTTAAGGTAAGCTGTCTTTGTAAAGTTGGCCCTGTGATCTGGACACCACGGAACTAGTCGTGCATTCTCGTCACACGCAATCGAAACGAACATTTAGATCCAGAAAACTCATCAAACTCTTTAAGGCAAAATACCTGCTCCTCTTCTGTTCAGTTTGCTTGAAAGGAAAGTGGCAAACAGCCACTGACAAATGTGAGTGACCCAGACAGATTAGTCTAGCCGTGAGACGAGTGGTATTCCTCCCGACTGCACTGTTAGAGAGAGAGAGAAAGAGAGAGGAGGGATCATGAGGAGGGCTGGAAGAGGAGGATCAATCCCCCCCTTTGTACTATGCAGGACTCCCAATTGGCCAAGCGACTTTCAACTCCTGCTTCCTGTCATATCCTCTTAGTCGGCGTTCCAAGTTTATGAGTGTAGCCTGTGCTTTGGACAGTTCCGTCAACCTGCTGGACGTTTTTTTTTTTTTTCCTCTTAAAATTTATAGTAAAATAAAAAAAACCCCGCCAAATACCTGCCGCAGTGAGCAGGCAGCTGAAGCAGACTTCAGTGGGACAGGAATCCCACGCTGCTCGGTCTCCATACAGGGAAGCTTTTCCTGCTGGGGTTTCTTATCCGAGTTCTTGTTCTACAGGTGGAAGTGGTTTCCTAGCATGAAACAGGCTTGGGACAGGAACATTTTTGAGAATGGGCAAAGCAAACAGCAGGGAACAGGCCCGGTGGACTCGGCACCTTCTTTCGGGCACCTCCAGAGGTAAGGGAGATTTATTTATTTATTTAGTTTTACATTTTAATTGTAAAATGGATGACACTGATTGACTAATCAAGGCTTAGTCAGTGCAACAGTGCAACCATATTAAATAAAAAAACAACAATAAGCCAAAAACTGAATTACTGTTGCATCATGCTAAGTTACGAGAATTTTTAATGTGAAAGCAAATGCAATGAGATAAGAAATTATTCTGTACTTATTCTACACTAGGACAGTGAAAAAGTGCACATTCCGTTAGAATTAAATGTCATTTTTCATTATGTGGACAAAAAAATCTTTATCTTATCATACTGGGTATTTAAAGGCAAAAACAAAAAGCTCATTGATAAGTCATAATTAACCAACGTTCCTAATTGGTGTTAGTTTTAGT
Organism: Gogo arcuatus; assembly: GCA_028570945.1. Classification (NCBI taxonomy): domain Eukaryota; kingdom Metazoa; phylum Chordata; class Actinopteri; order Siluriformes; family Anchariidae; genus Gogo; species Gogo arcuatus. The sequence goes on from JAOTRR010000001.1 coordinate 2,143,639, forward strand.
AGCATTGTATAATAATTATAATGTGTTTTTTAATAAAACATAGCAGTCTTTATTACATTTGCATTTAAAATAGAGGAATTTGAGCCCAAGTCGGTAGATATTATGTTATCTATAAGTGCCTCACAGCTCCAGAGTTTCCCGCTTCAATCCTGAGCTCGGGTTTCTCTTTCTGTCGAGTTCCACGTGCTCTGCTTTTGCTCCTGGTTCTCCGGTTTCCTCCCATCTCCTCGAAAACATGCTGGGAGGTCAACTGGCGCCTAAGTGTGATCCATTGTGATGCCCTGGCGTCCTGTTCTGGGTGTACTCCTGCCTCGCGCTCGTATTCCTGGGATAGACTCGGGATCCTCCCCGACCCTGATCCCGAATGAGTGCTTATTACTGAAGATGAGTGAATGAATTCAGTAGGAAAGTAGGAAATCCTTTCAAAATACAGGACATGAGATGGCAGGAGAAATTCCTTACATCCTGTTTCCATCTGTTGGTTTTAATTCATGCTTATTCACATTTTACTATATTTTACTCCATTTAATTGTACTATTGATTTTAGTGTCGATATAAATAAATATTAAATAATATTCGTGTCATTTTAAATAAAACATTTGAAAATGTAACCAAGGAATTGTTTGTCGAATGTCTAGTGCAGTGAGGAACGTTAGAACGATCTAGATAACATTTATCCTCCAGGATATAGCTTTCCTTCTTTAACTGCAACTCATTTTGTTTGGTCTATGGCAATAATACTGATTCAGCTGAATTACACAAAAAAAAAAAGAAAAGAAAGTACTCCAGGGGTTCAAAACATTCATATTCATATACACATCCCTGAGTCCGAAAAGCTGCCGACTTGCAACAGACTCCTCTGATGCCGCCCCCCCCCCCCCCCCCCCAGTGATGATAATTCCATTAAAGTCTTCTGTGTACTACATTACATAAGGGGCTCTGGGCTAAATTTTTATTTCATAGTTTGTGATCATATTACAATGACGTCTAGCCTAATTTATAACACACTGTTTTGTTTTGTTTTTTTTCTTTAATAAGACAAAAATTCGCTCCAGGGGTTTAAAAACTTCTGACTGGCAGGGTAAGTTGATCTTTAACAATCTGAAACACTATCCTGTGGAGTATTTGGGTGAAATTAAGTACAGTACCAGTCAAAAGTTTGTACACCCCTACTCATTCATAGGTTTTTCTGTA
>JAOTRR010000001.1:2169862-2180591 GCA_028570945.1 Gogo arcuatus
ATTTGCCGTGAAGCGGTCTTGTCCGGATGATAAATGACCCGGATGAACGCTACTGTGCACGCGTAAGCCCCTCCTACCTGCCACCAATTGTGTTTAGACAGTAAGCGGGAACAAGTTGCGCCCGGAACAAGTTGCACCACCCTGTAAAGTGGAGCAAGTTGCGCCCACCAGTCTCAAACTGTCCTGGAACAAGTCGTGTTTAGACGGGCAGCAACTTGTTCCGGGAACAACTTGTTCTGGCGCAAGTGCCCGTGTAAAAGCAGCTATAGTTTCTTCCGCTACAGTTTATTCTCTTCGGGCCCTAGCAGATTTCACAAAATTAACACTAATATTACTTCCGCAGTAATGTTGGTCCTATAGGGCTTGGGAATTGAAATCACATTGTACTGCACTGTGGGACATATTAGCCATTCTAATGGCTAAGGCATTTTTTCTTACGCTCTGTATAAACAACTGTATTTTGGTTTGGTCATGGCTGATGGGTTCATGACTGGGTTCATTGTTTCAGGATGCAATAAACGTGACATTCTGAGAAAATTACTCTTACTGTCAAATTTACAGTAATTTTCAGGCAGCAGGGCTTCCCTCAGCTACTGTACCTCACATTGATTCAATCATCTCTACCATTCAGGTATCATCTAAAATTACTGGAACTTTTGTGGGCTTAAATTTAGCGACAATTTTAGGTGAAATAGCACTGAAATTTGTATTTCCACTAATTTTAGATGTTGACACAAAGAGAATCTTTATCATCCTTATTCATGAATAAAATGTTAAAATATCCAACCATGTACTGTGTTTTCTGGTACTTTACTGTAAACCAGAGCTCTGCTGTAAAATAATAACAGTATTACAATAGCTTGCAATGAGTGGACTAATGATACAGAAGCAGTACCTCTTTAAAAATTGCTGTGATTTCCATTTATCTAGATCAAGTAAATGCTTTAACACCTTGTAACTCTTTGCAAGCCAATAATATATCTGATATTGCAGCTGCAGCACGATGTCACGTACCCAATCTCCATAAAAATATAGAAAAATACATTACAAGCATTCCCTGTACTGGTAACTTGTAGAGTTACATGTAGTGGTAAAACAGTAATGAACCCAAAATTATCTAGGGAATATCTTGACCACTAAACCACTTTGATGTTTCTTGTTACTTTTGTTTATTCAATCTCCATCATTCTTTGCACACTTAACTGACTTCTAGTCCTGACTCTCCTTACAGTACTGGTTCAGGAGATAAGTTTGATAAGAAGACGCTTCCTGTTGGTGGAGTCCTAAGTGGAGCTGGTCAAAATCTGCTGCTTACTCCGGCCAGTCTGCAGCTGGCCCAGCTCCAGGCTCAGCTTACCCTGCACCGCCTCAAACTCGCCCAGAGCAGCAACACTGCTGCGACAGTCCTCAATCAAGTCCTCTCCAATGTGGCCATGTCCCAGCCATTATTTAACCAGCTTAGGGGCCCCAGCATGCCCCAGGCTCCAGGAACAGGCTTTCCTTCCGCACCCATAACCTTTCCCCCTCCTGCCACCCCCCTAGGCACCCTGGTAGGGGGTGCGTTCACCCAAAACCATGCTGGGATCCGAATAAATCACTATGGAGGAGGTGGAAACATGAACCAGAATGCCAACCCACATGGGGAATGTGGGAATAAGGCCAGCAAATTTCAGGCAGCATTTCCGGGCGGACCCGCAGCAGGGGCCAGTAAAGCAGGTGAAGGAGGACAGTATGGAGGCACTGGTGGTCCCAAAACCAACAGCCAAAACAACTACCAGAGAGACTTCTACTCTTCTGAGGGTCAAATCCAGGACTCTTGCCATACAGAACAATGGAAAAACCCAACCTTTCCCGTCTCTGGTAAACTGGATGTAGGAACAGGTGTTGGGGGCAATACATGGGCACCATCCACTCATGGATTTATTGGTCCACGAGCAGAACTGTACAATCCTGAGGAGCCCACTGGTGACCCCAAGTTCAGCCCAGCAGGAGGCCTTGGTTTTAGCACTGCTGGTGGTCAGCAGGGGTTTCTAGGATACCCACAACAACAGAAGGGTGAGGAAGGGATGGGCATGACACTACAAACGCACCAGCTCAACGACTATCATGGAGTCACACCATCACACCTACCCCACCAGTGCACCATTTGTGAAAAGAAGGTTTACAACTTGAAGGTGAGTGAGACTGACCAAGTGCTTGACAGGGGGGTGGCATCAGGAAATTGGGGCCAGCATGTGATAGTCTTGCTTACTCCTCTTGCTCTTGAAAACCATTTCACAAGATAAAGAATGGTTTCAGACCTTCCTTATAAATCTTTACCAACACTGAAAATGAACTTAAAAAGTGAGACAGGCATTTTACGATAGAAAAGGTGATGGATAACAACTGCCACAGAAACATAGATGGTCTACACTGCGTGCTTAATCACAGCGTCAGTTGTTCTCAGGTTGGTGTGAAAGCTGAGATAGCAGCTGGCTTGAAAAGGGGCAGGATGTGCAGCAGTGTTTAGCGGTGCTGCTTTCATTTCAGTCCTTCATTCAGTATTCTTGCTCTCCCTAACTCAGTTCTCTATGCTCTTTAATTGGACCAACTGTGGAGTCTCTCAGTTGGAAAAGAGGATCTAGGGAAGCTCATTGATGACTGATGGACTGTGTGTGTGTGTCACCTTTTCAGGATTGGGACCAGCACGTGAAGGGCAAGTTGCATGTACAGAATTGCTCGCTGTACACCAACAGGTGAGTAACAAGACTGAAATTCACAGTACCTTTAATTTGTGTTGATAGATTGAGAGGTGAAACTTGGGGTGGCTATTAGAAGAAGACTGTATGGATTGTTGTTGCTGAGATATGAAAGATTTTTATAGGCTTGTCTAATCTGGGGTATACATAGGATGTATTTACAACTCTTTCATGAAATTAATGGGAATGTATTTTAATGCCAGTGAGAAATTAGTAACTGAAGAGCCTCGTTTCATTCCATCTTCTATTAATTAACCCTATTAAAGAAGGTCAGGGTATTCGGTAGGAGGCTATGTGACGCTATGTTTACAGAAGTAATGACCTACGTTGTAAGCCAGGTCATGAGATAAAGCTGTCTCTCACAACAGCTCTGCACTTGGAACCCTGCACTTTCCCGTCGCCTCGGAAGGATGCCTCAGCTCAGCGTTGAATAACAACACCATGGCATACTCGTCCACCGCTAGCCAAGGTAAGCTGAATCATGGAGTTTCCCCCTTGTGTATGTTTGATAACGGGAGAGGTGGAGCTGAGAGATATGAGGTGTGATTTTGAGGCAAGGATCTATTTTTAGGGGCAGTCATTCGGGTTGCAGCCGGAGCACGTGGCCTGCAAGATCGCTCGCAGGGCAACGTTTATTAATAACAGTGGGCAGAGTTGTTTTAGCAATGGTGGACACGGCGTCCTAGGAAGCGGGTTTTAAACTTAATGAATTCTGAAAGTTCTGAGCTTGTAGGTGTAAAACGCACAATGTGTGAGTGGCGAGGAGGATAAAGTAGAAGAAAGTCATATAATTAGGTGAGTAGGGGAGGGAGAATGTAATGTTATTGAAGGATTAGTCAAAAACATGGAGGATCTTTTTATGAGCCAAACGACCAAGATTTCCAATACTGACCTTGAATTCTGGGGTCGTCTAACTAGCGCTACATACATCAAAATGTTTCTTGGTTCGTTGTGACCTTTGTTCATTTTGTTCTGCAGATGTTTCAACCGGAGGCTCCTCTTTTTTACCAGCTGTACCTATGAAGTCATTTCCTCTCTCGGGGGCGGGATTTACCTCACACCAAACGGGGTTAAAGGTCAGCTATAGTTGTCTGAGACATGCTCACTTTTCACTTGGTTATTCAGTCAAAGTGAATTAATGAAAGCCAGTACAAATGATCTAGTATATATTTGGAATTTGCTTTCTCCTATCAAGGCACGGATTCAAAGCTGTTGATGCTATATTGAGTACTTGCTTTTGGAGCAAGTATCATTTCCATCCAATGGTGTGATGAGGAATCTCATTTTAATCTGAATATAATCTCATCCGTTTCCTCTGAATATAACTGAGCTAGTTAGCTTTACCACTTAACCACATGTATCTCATACACACTGAGAACAAATGGAACGGGGAATATTACTGCTTTGGTGACTGACAAATTACTGTCTGCTTATTCCAAAGGCCTGAAAGCAATTACAGATAATCATGGAAGAGATTAATCACCTCAGGCACTGCGAGTTAGAGACAGATGGACTCCATTAACAGTTTGTGTCAAGCATGAAGTATTTTTTGTGTTTTTACCAATACAGAGCCAGCTTGGAAATTTCTCTAATTTCTTATTATTGATTGCTGAGCTATTGGTTGCTTTTGGTTGTCAGTAATTCGCTGCTCATGCAATGGTGCAGTTGCTGTTTTGTCTCTGAGGTGATCCAGGGGGTGGGAATACTTTGAGGACAACTGCTCTGGCAGGTTTAACTCCTGCCAAACAGATCTAATTCCACGCACAGTTTTGTTTTATTTGTCTGCTGTCTTTTTATAGCATTGGACAGATGGATTTTGAGAGATAACTCAAGTAATATGTCATAGGTCATGAGATCGAAATGGCAGAAGGGCTCAGACAGAAGTCTCTGATTTTTACTGGAATAGAAATATATTTATTTGGCCAACTTTATGTTGTAGTTAATATATAGTTAAGATCTTTATATCGTCAAACTGGCTGAAATTACTTCTGATTGAGAAACAAAGTTTTAAAATCACTTTACCCCAAAAAGTGAAAGGGGGAAAATTGGATTTAATAATAATAATAATAATAATAATAATAATAATAATAACAGTAATTTTCTGTGAGTGTAATATGTAATAAAGAGGATTACAAATTATAAATATGACCATGAAAACTATATCTTAAGTACAGCCTTTATTGGTTGTCTACAACCTGACAGGCTTTTCTAACAGCCTGCTTTTAATAATAATAATAATAATAATATGCTTTATTTTTCATAAAAGGCCAAACATCATTTTTAGTTTGAATCAACAAATCAGAAATGAGTGCGCACGATGGTGAACTTGTTTCCAATGCGCAAACGTTTTTAAAAAAAAAATGACTCTGTTTTCAAAAAATGTCTAATTTTTTGGGATAGTTTCAGGTCTTTTTGTGCAGTTTTTGAGATGTAGTTGTAGTGGAATTTTTCCGAGACCTTTTTGGTAACCCCGGACACCAATTAGCCATGTTTAATTTTGTTCCCTGATATTCTGCTAAGAGTCTAAATGGTTCACACAACCACTGTCATTATTAAGCTTCTATGAATAATGTTGAATATTTTAATCAATTGTAAATGGAATGCTAAAGCACCTATTCAGAAAATGATTCTTTGTGGGGGTAATTGAAAATGAATCTTATCGAGACGCCACCGATTTGCCCCCCCCCCCCCCCCCCCCCTCTTTGCCAGAATTGACTTTGGAAATTGAATTTCCCAGACCGCCTCACATAAACATGTAGTATTTAATTAAGTTTGACTGCTTTTTGTGCTCCACTGTTTGTGCTCCACATTTCACAGCTGCACACAGCATGGACACTACAGACACAGCTGTTGGGCATTCATCAGACTAAGATTACCTGAGAAATAATTTAATATCTAACTGCCTCAGTAGTTTCTGGGTACATCAACTGAAAACGATTGTCTCTAATTCCGTGTGGTATTTTAGTTCCTTGTGAAGCATTTTGGCATAAGGAGTGTAAGGAGTATAATAATAGCACAGGACTGGTCATTTATTTACAAGATTTATTTACTTTAATCCAAAGTGATTTACAAGTGAGGCAGAATTCCATTGCACTTCCAAGCATGTAGTTAAGAGCTTAAGAGCCCCACAGTATCTCTCGGCCAGGCTACAGTAGACGGTCATGCTGGTGCACCCAGCTGCAGGTCTTTACACTTTCTCAGATGTTCTTTGCCCTTTCGCATATGTTCTGCTGTGTACTAAACACAAATATGAGCTCGTTGTAAATTTACTTTCTACCACAGCAGTGACACTTACACATGTTTTAAAGAGCGTTCAGTGTGTTTTACTATCTGGCCGTCTTCCTGTTCTTACAAGGGCAGAAACCTTTGATGATGTCAGTAAAATGCATGGCTTTAAGAATCTCACATTCCAGCAAGTGGCTTGGTCTGTCCTGTCTCATAGCTATGAGTCAGCTGGCTGCAAGTGGTCAAGCTTAATTTAACTTGCACTGGCACAGGGTTTGGATCGGCTAACCTCACTGACAAGTTCGTTTGCTGGTTGCAGTTTTTCTTTTATCAAGTAAGCAAAAAAAAAATCAGCTTTGTAATTTTAGCTTTAAGATTATTGGCAGTCTGGCAATCGTGTATCGGTATGAGGTGGCAGACGTCATTACGCAACACGCTGTTGGACCCAGAATCCAACCAATCAGGCAGCTTCACCGATTAAATCTTTTATTTAAATTTATCCACTGAACAAACACTTCTCGCCTGTTAATCAATCATGCAACCAATAATATCAAACGATTTTCCCCGCCTTTTTTTTTCTCCATCCAACCAATGAGATACTTATGTGCTCAGGCCCTGGTTCTTTAACTATATCTAGCTTATGTGTTAGTTGTCATCATACCATTCTGCCTACTAACCAATGAAAATCCTCGTTCTGTTTATGCACCGACAAAAGAGAGCAAAAAGCTTGATGTTTCTTGATGTTTCTCGATGTGTTCTTGGTCTGGAGAACTTCCTAGACTTATAATCTAGCTAACAGTGTAGCTTGAAATTTGATACCGAATCTGCCAGTGTAATCTGCCACTCGATCTGCCACTCGATAGAGTGTGTGTCGAGTGTGATTATTTGTTACATTTCGAGGTGAATTTAAAATAAACCGTTCTGGAACAGTTTTCAATTTCCAAAATGTGCTTACACAGCCTGCATTTTAGATCTTAGAGAATACATTGAGTAAAAAAGCTATTTAAGAATCATTTCACATTTTTTATAATGTCAGTTTGGACTAATATTATTGGGTAAAATGTAGATTCTTATCATTTCTGTAGAAATTTACTTGAAACGTCAAAACGTTTAATATTGAGCTAATGAAATGCCTATGTGTAAGTCTATGCCTGAATCTGTAGCTGTTTTCTGAACATTGCATGGGATTAGCGTTAAAACGGCGTGACCTCATTCTAAATCTTACAAACACTGAGGTCAAACAAGTCATTGTCTGTCTGGTGTTTTTACCGTATGTGTGGTTGATTTGTATTGTTGTGATACGTTATCGTTTCTATAGTAACAGCTCACACAGGGATTTATATCTACGGTGAATAATAGATGGTTTAAAAAAAACGTTTAGCAATGAAAAAGTGACGTTCTTCTATTAGATGTTTATTTAGGATTTATGGAAAGAAAGAGTCTCCATTTTCAGTGCAGTCAGCTTTTCGCCCCTCTTCAGGACAGAGTTTTTGTTGTTGTTGCTTATTAAATTCAAGAAAGAGAAAAAAGGAGAGGCTGGTAAGGGAACAACATAAGTGAGACCTTGTTTTTTGAACGTTCCACAACATGGCCACCTCTCATGGACGGTTCATCAAATTCTCCATTGTTCTGTTTTTATTTATTTATTTCAAAATTACGAGCGTTTTGATTTGTCTATCATGCACACACAGCACTCGTGTGCTTATATTAGCGGCTATAAAGATCACCTGTCCACACTGCAGCTAAATACGGCTCAGCTTTCGAAGAGCCGGGACACACTGTAGTATCCTCATATAGATCAGTAAACCTAAATAAATATATTTTTGTCGTTTACACAAAACAAAGCTTTTATGGAAACAGGGTGTAATCTGTAGCTCAGCTTTTATTACATTACAAAAAGACTTTCTAAAATAAGTGTACATGATTCACATAAATATTTGAAATCAAATACCTATAAAATTATCAAATAGTTATAATTATCAATATTTTATCTAAATATTTAAATTGGCATCGTTACCTTAATTGTATTCATTTATATCAATTATCATATATTTTTTTTGAAATGCTTTTAAGAATGTTTAAAATAATAATTCTGTAATATAATTCCTGAATTTCTAAAATTCCTATAATCATTTTATGTGATTTAACTGAGTCAAATTTTAGCTGTGTTTTTGGATACAGTGATACATGGTTTTATTTTTCGTTCCTCAAATAATTTTAAAGTCTTCTTTATTCGGAGGTGAGCTTTAGCATTAGTGTGTAGCCTTTGCTTTGGGAAGTCAGGAATTGCGTTTCAGTCCTGAGGGAGAGCTCGAGTTCGGCGCACTGGGACGAGGACACGTTCGGGTAGCCAGCAGGATAAACAAACAAGAAAGGCTACCGCTGGGTCTGCGGCCAATTTAACACCCTATGAACACGCCGAGCAGGCCGGGAGGATTTTATAGCATGCACTTTGTGGAGAGCTGAAGTATCTAGTGCAGGGGCTAATGCACAGATCACATTTGTTTGGACCATTTGTGAAAAGATACCAGTGATATCTCAGATTCTGATTTTATTACATTTTGTGGAACATGGATAGAGGATCTTTTTCAAAATTAGCTTGTAGAGCTGGGCAGCATGATGGTATAATATTAATATCATGATAAATGATACAAGTTTCTGAGATATTGCAGGTATCATGATATAGTTTTGTAACATTTGGACACAGTCGATTTAATGCTTATACTGAATCTTTAAAAATTGTATTATTATTATTATTATTATTATTTGTTTTATTCAAATTTATTATTCCAGTTTTCAGAATTCATCAGAATGTATTATTATAAATATTAGAATATTATTTTTTCTCCTTTTGAATTTTAAGGAGTTTTAACTACATGAACATTAAATAAAAATATCATCAAACCTATATCCAGTGATGAATTATCCAGTAAGCCAATCGTGTTTCAGCAGCGCAATGCATAAAATCATGTAGATTCATGATCCAAGAGCTTCAGTTAATGTTCATTAATATCAGAATGTGGAAGAAAATCTCAGATTTTGATCGTGGCATGGCTGTTGGTGCCCAACGTGCTGGATTGAGTATTTCAGAAGCTCCTGGGATTTTCACACACGAGTGTTTACACAGAATGGTACCAAAAAAAAAAAAACAACGAAAAAAATCCAATGAGCAGCAGTTCAAGCTGAGAGGAAGGCTGCGGTATCGCAGATCACCACTCTTTACAACCGTGGTGAGCAGAAAAGCATCTCAACACATTGAAGCTGTCCAGCTTGAACCAGACAAGGTGGCACAATGTCTTGGAGGTTCTGTTGTAATCTTTATATTTTAGAAATGTTTTTTAATAATGTAGACAGAACCAAAATTTCTTACTTGCATATTGTACATATTTATCATCCTTTTTTTAAGCTACTTTCAAGTCTCTGGGCCGCCGTCGTGCTGTTCCACCTATTTCTGATTGATGACCTATGCGACCTTGTGCTCGTAAACAAGTGTTGATCACACAAGGCGTGCTGGATTACATTAACAGATCTCCAAGCCACTTGGCCCTCGGCGCTCACCTGTCGCTCATTATGCTTCAGCAGGCTGCCCCGCTAACTTGTAAAGATCCAGCCCATCTTGCAAGCATATTTTATTACCCTGGCTTACAAGTGTGCTACTCGAAGCTTATTGTCGTCTTGTAAATTCATAAACAACCTGATGGGTTCTATTTCTGAATCTGTTTATGATAGTGACCATCTGATACACAGCCGCTAAGAGAATTATGGCGAAATGGCCGATACACAGCGAAACACAGCCACACGTAGGAGGAGAACGTAGTACACCACTGACAATCATTCAGTTCACGTTCAGTTGTGTTTGTATATCACTTTTAACCATAGATATTATCATGAAGCACCTTCGCACAAAATTTAGATTTGAACAAAATGATTCTTTTTAGTGATTCGAGCCATTTAGTTTAGTGACTCCAATTGTCTGTTTACTGATTTCTTCTAACGTAAATGTGTGCTAGACATTTCGGACAGTATCAAACTGTTACACTGTTTAGTTTTATTGGATATAAAATACAGCCTCTGTGGTGATAACGTTTCTATGAAGCGACTCAAGAACTGTGATTTGATTCAGTACGTTTTCATTTTGAACCATATATGCAAATCTAATTAATTTAATTAGATCGATGATTCTTGTTGAATCATTCGAAGTGTGTGTGTGTGTGTGTGTGTGCGTGTCTTGCTGCCTCTTGAAAGTACCCTTTTGGCCCTTTTCCACAGCATGGTACCGGCTCGATTCGACTTGACTCGATTCTACACGCTTTTGGTATCAGCAGTTCGTTTTCCACTACAGCTGGTCGTCATAGCAGCATGTTTATTATTATTAATTCTACTACTTGCACGCATGTTTGTGTGTGCACGCGGAACAGTGGTATGTCAAGCTGAAGTTGCCACAATTAGTCAAAAACAGCTTAAAAAAAAGCTGCATCCAAACTGTTAGGACATAACAGTAACGGCATAAAAAGTGCCATCAGTTTACAAGCAGCAAAAAAAAGCAGCACTATAAATGTTAAAATGTTAACACTATTTAAAAATGGAGGGTTTGTTCAGGACGTCGCGTCTTGCACGACGATGACGCAGTGATACGATTCTCTTTGACCAATCACTAGTCACCAGTGATGCTGATCTCTTCTGCTCTTCGGATCCGCCTGATCCGTCCATCGCTCCTGCGGAGGACGGCCCCATATGGACAGTCGAAAGACACACTTCGAAGATGG
>JAOTRR010000001.1:2204301-2214787 GCA_028570945.1 Gogo arcuatus
CTGCATAAAACAGCAGGTGTATGGGTGTACCTAATAAAGTGGCTGGTGAGTGTATTTAAAAAAAAAAAAAAAAAAAACACTTTCTGATCAGACTGTACTAATGAGCATGGCCTAATATTCTAATGACATGCTTAATTGACATCCCTCACATAACCTGGAGAACTAAACACCTTTCAGCTCACAGCCATTAGTGTGTGGGTGTGTGTACATATAGTGCAAGTTCAGCACTTGGGATAAAGCATGCGTGCATACACAATTTGGACTTGCTATAATCTTTTTCCCCTCCCACTGTCTCTCTCTGGTGTGTGTGTGTGTGTGTGTGCGTGTGTGCGTGTGTATGTGTGTGTGTTAAGCTGAGCTGAGCTGGTTTTGTTCAGATTGGAACAGCAGAGGCAGCTCTTTTCTCTCATCAGGGCCTCTCGCTAAATGCAGAACAAAACGCGTGCCACTGGTCATCCCCTCGCTGTCTGAGTAAACAAGGCAAATGACCCACAACGCCTCGCTTCCACACTCAACCTAACTACAGTCTGAACCATTTCCTCACTTTTTTTTCTTTCTTTATTCTGCAGTCATCTGGAAATCCCCTGTGGTTTAACACCATATTTTCCAGACTAGAAATTCTTACCCCCTCCCATTTTACAGATGCTGTACCTAGCACAGGAAGGATTCATGAAGGGTTTTGATACATAATGGTGCGGTGGTTGGTTTTTTTTTTTTTGTTTTTGTTTTTTATAAAACCTTCAAGTCTAATGTATATAATGCCAGAGACAACGTTTAGAAAATATTATTTCTGAATATACAAACGTTAGTTTTAACTGAGGTTTGTTAATTTCCAATAATGTTCTCAAGTGATTTGGAAGTTTCAGATGTTTGTGATGGTTGGTATATAATGATCTCTGCATTTGTTCATGCCTGCAGTCAGGAAAGTGAAAGTTCAGAAAAAGCTCTTGACTGCTGTAGCTTTTAAGATTTTAATATAAAGTATCAAGTCATGCTAACAGTGCCTGTCATTGTTCAGTCACTGATTTCTATTATATACTTTTAATATGACAAGTACCTAAAATCCAATATTTGCTTTTTTTGATGCATATTTGTATTTTTATATTTGCATATATACTTGCATATTTTTCAAATATTACTTAGAATGTTTTTGAAATTGAGCAACAGTGACCCTGCAGGTAATATTTGGTGATGTTACAGTAAATTAAAAGCAGAGTTGTTTTCTAATCTCTAGCCAGGCTGGAGACACTTCTGCAGAACATTTCAAGATGTTTTATTTTCTTAGGTTTTAAGGTGAGCTAGAGGACCTTCAGATCATTAGTTTATTGAAATACTTCTCTACCTTTTTCATTTCATTCCAATTTTCATCTGAGTCCCACTATGATACAGCTCTACTGTTTGTGATTTTTTAAATATGTAATTTTTGTTTTCTCTTTACTTGCAGCTGGTTGGTCAGTTCATTGCCAGAGCAGTAACAGATCAGATTCTCTCCAAGAGCTACATCGATGGCTATAAAGGAAGAGTGGACTGCGAACATGCCAGGTTTGTATTCCTTAAGCACACGCTCCCTGGGTGGGGGGTTTCAGTTAAAATGCAAGTGCAAACAGTTCAACTGTAATGTATACAAACTGACTTAACTGCCAGTTAACACATCCCTCTTTCATAAACAAAAAGATCCAGTATTTTTGTCCTTTTCGTTGAGCTTTTGCTTTGTACAAACAAAACGTCATGCTTTTTGAAAGATTTCCAAACTTTTATTGGATAAAACTGAATCTTGCACGTTTTCTTGTTTGCTTGTTGCTTATGTACATCCTGTAGTTTATTTTGTATAAAAAGATTTATACATATAAAGATTTTCCTCAAGAGATTACGATTATCTGGTGTAACAGATGTTAGTCTGTGTCCGTCTGTCGCTTGTAAAACACTAAACAGAACTTATGATTTAGTGTTTTTACCCATCAAACATGCTTTCAGTCCAGACTGGGTGGAAAACCTTTTCTGCAGTCGGAATGGGCGAGACACAACCCTTGACTTCGTAGATTTGTTTACGGTTACAAATCTGATTTTAAAATTGGATTTCTGGACAATTCAGTTCAACCAGTTAAACTGGATTTTCCTGGGATTTTTTTTTTTTCCCCTCCTCGTCGTTCAGCGTGCATTGATTTTTGAGGTCAGAAATTTGCAGTAAGGAGAACAAACATGGGAGCAGGTATCTTGGTTATTTAACTTCAGGTTTGAGATCAGTGTTGGATATCTGTCTAATTTACTGTGGCGTATTAAATCCTGAACTTACCCCTCCTATGATCTTCCTGTTTGGTTGCTTTATGTAGAACATATTTATAGTCTAAATTAGTCTTCATTGATAAACAGAAGGGTGTTTCGGTTGATGTAAATTATATTTATTTTATTCAGACAGGTGGAATGACTGTGATTAAATAATCATGGTTATCATTTTAGCTGTTATTCAGCCCTGGTCTGTTTGACAGTTGTGTGTTTGACTGACAGGGCTGCTCTGGACCGTGCTGCTGTGCTGCTCAAGATGAGCAAGGAGGCAGGACTCAAGATGGATAACCTCTGGGGCTCAGGGGGAGGCCAGAGACCTGTCAATCAACTCATCAAAGAGGTCAGGACTCAGCCCACCCACATGATAATACTGAGTGACAGTGGTTTGCTTTTTATGTAATAAAATTCTGGATTAATAATATAATTAAGTATTATGGGAAATGGTGTTCATTTTGTTTTATTACCAATTTTATAAGATTTATTATTATTATTATTATTAGGTAAATGTGTAGATGTTTTACATGTCATTTTAATGTTAATTTCACAACCTCTTGCACATGTTACATTTTCAGGCCTGATATGTGTATTTTAAATAGTACAATGTGTTAACAGTCCTGTGTAACAAATTAGTTGTCTGTGTTGCGCTAAAGAAGTGTTCCAAACACCCAAACCTCCTGAGCTAGTGCTTATCCCCCTCTAGTGGCCTGAAATGTGCTACCCAAAATGGAATATAGAGCTGAGTGCAAAAGTTTGCATTCCCCTGTGGTTTTGAATGTTTTTGAAAAAGTTAATGTGGGAGTGTCCAGCAACAAGACTGCTTGCTTGCTTGTTTGTTTTCAGACCTGCTTTGAAGAAGGCAGTGTTGTGTGCAGTATTGGGTTTTAAAAACTGCTCTGAGGAAGTGAAAGTGGTTGTGAATCCACCCTTTGCCTTTATTAACTGCTTTCAAGTTGTTGGAGAATAATGAAGTCAAATGACCCCCCTCCCCCCCATGACTAATACAATGCCGTATCATCACACTAAATGTCTTGTTGCTATAGATTAGATTTCTGTGTTGCATTTGTATCACAAGGATGTGCAAACTTTTGCACTTTCACACTGATCATAAACAGACCTAATGGCTCCTGACCTCAGCATGTTTTTCTTTTCTCTGTGCTGCGATTTTACGTTTCTAGTATAGAGGATTATTTGTTGTTGACTTTGGGTAGTAGAGCGGATGAGATCTGATTGTGTGCCATGTTTAAAGAACTACTTGGAGGACTGTACATGTTTCACTTCCTCAGGTAAACCTGCTGCTGAAGGAATACGTGCTCTCAGGTGATGCAGCGGAGGCAGAGCGGTGTTTGAAGGAGCTCGAGGTGCCGCACTTCCATCATGAGTTTGTCTATGAGGTAACTTTAGCATTTCTATCTTGGCACGTATTTCTATGAACATGATGTAATTTGACAAACGGTACTACAGGCCCCACTTAGAAGTACCGTTTGTTCCTGGTAGTGTTGGTGCTGGTGAAATCCTTGATACTCAGAAGGTGGCAAATGGAAAAGGGCTACGATGTGAATAAGTTTGGATATTACAGATTTAGCTACCATCCTGATTAGCTTGTGTTTGGTTGAGGTGGTGGTGATAAACATTCTTGCTTATCCCCTCGTAGGCGATAGTGATGGTTCTGGAATCCAAAGGAGACACAACACTCCAAATGATCCTGAAGCTGCTGAAATCTCTCTTTGACTCTTCAGTCATCACTCTGGACCAAATGAGAAGGGTATGATGCCACCTGCTGGTCACATTTGTTTCTCTGCAGCTACCAGCTAAAGAACACCTGCAGAACTCTCATGTCCACAGGAGGAGGAGATTTTTTTTTATTTATTTTATTTTTGTCTAGTTAGTCCATTGTTAGAAATAGTCGAAAATAAGAAATCTCAGAAGTATTATACTTGGGGTGTATAGCATGGAGATATTGTTGTATAGTGTTCTCTTTACTGTAACAATTCCTGTTTTTACTCCTGACAGGGTTATGAGAGAGTGTATATGGACATTGCTGATATCAACATTGATGTGCCATGTGCATATTCTCTACTGGAGCACTTTGTGGACAAGAGCTTTAGTACTGGAGTCATTGACAAAAAACTCAGAGACCTGTGTCCATGTCGGTAAGTGTCCCATGATTATCGGGTTTTTGTTGCTTGGGGTGGCTTTTTTGTTTAAACCTAATTTAATTCACAGCAATGAAAACTGTACATTTATATGGTCTTTGAATGTCAACAATAAGCTCTAGAATTTGAGTCTCCAAAAAAGTCACTTTTGCTTTTTCAGTTTTGGCATCAGTGATATCTAAATCCCGAAATTTTAACCCTTGAATAGACATCATGCACAGAACAGTTTCTGTATACAGTATTGAAAGCTAATGCACCTTTTGTTTTTACTTCTTTCTCAGAGGAAGAAAGAGGTTTGTCAGTGAAGGAGATGGCGGACTTCTGAAACTTGAAACCTACTGAGTCCACCACTTCCCGTGTCCACCTTGTCCGCTACGTTTGAGGAAACTAGCGCTACTCGTTTAAAAACTGCATACGTGTGTGTATCCTACAGGTTTAGGTATATATCTCCTCCTGACAAGAACGTAAGGCTTATGCAAAGGAACACGGCTATGGAATAACCCACACACCCCTTTTTAAGGTGACTAGATAAGCTAAAACCCTGAAAAAGTGCCACACTTTGAAATAACAGCGTCATTCCAGGTTTTGTATTTTTCAGTTCACTGCCACTCAGCATATTTCACTGAATGTCCAGTTAGTAGGATAACTTGAGTCAGATGTGATTTTAACCTGTCTTAATTTATCCAGCCTGTATAATCTGTTTGCTTTGCAAATTCCACTTTGTGAACTGTCTCTACTTAGCAGTGTTTATAGAGTTGGTGGGTTTGTTTGAAACCTTCATGTTGGTTCCAAGTTTGTTTGTTTGTTTTTCCCCCTCCAATCTGCCTGAACTTTGCGTCTCATGTTTCCCTGCTCAGTCGAACAGACATCAATACTGGATGCAACTGACGAAAAAATGGCAATACATGGCAAAAAATGTGAACCGACCGGGATTATTTCACACGTTGTCAAAAAAAGAAAAAAAATATTTTTATATTTTCCAAACACTGACGTGGGCATATTTACCAAATGTTCTCGCTCTTTGTTGAAAATGGGTAAGAAATAAATAAAGGTTAAAGTAACAGTTTGTATTTGCTTTGCTTATTAAGACTTAAGTCCAGCCGTTGTGTTCGAGTGCCCAGAAGGCTATGCAATTGAATCCCAGGACTGCTAGAGAGATGAGGGGAAAGGGGAGCCTTTAATGCATGGTGCTGTTTGGATTGGGGGAAAAAAAAAAAAGTGTTATTAGTTTTTACTCCAGTGTTACTTTATTTGCTCTAAGCATTAAAACCATCCAATCATATTCTAGTTACACATCCATGCATAAGAAATGAGCGTGCTATATATAATGCTGCATTCGAACACTTGGAATTATCATTTCAAGCTCGGCACGTTCGAGCTCCAGAGACGCCTCTGTGAAAGCGTATTTTGTTACCCAGCTAACATTGTTTGATGCACTTACTTTCTCAAACCAGCAAACTGTACAAACAGTTTTACAGATGTAACCAATTAATGTCTGATCGTTCTAAAGTAATGCTGCTATAACCTCACTTAAAATAGTTAAGTGTTATTTTATTTACTGGCCATGTCGATATGACGTCTCACGCTGAGCTTAGGGTTAATGAGACGATCCTGATTTTCCAAGTTGAGGGACATTTTTCTTTAGCCTTTCCTAATTGCAGGTCGAATGCAGCACAAATGCCTGAAGACTCCATTATTAATATTAAGTGTGTGTAGAAAAACAGTGATCCATTTAGGAATAACAGTTTACATCTTGATGAATAGATGGGTAAAATAATGCATATAAAAGATGTGATTTCAAAATGGTTTAGAATTATGTAATCGCTTATCCTTATTTGCTGTACCAAATCTTACCCAGAACTTGGGTTCCTCCTCCAACTTTCCAATGTCGACTTACTATCCACTACTGTTGATGGTATGCCACCAGTATGAGAGGATCAGCTAGAGCAGTGATGGTGTTTGTGTTTTAAACACCTCAGTGTCACTGCTAGGTTGAGAAACGGTCCCCAACTACAGCGAGTGGTGGTCACGTGCTCTTTGTGAAGATAAGCTTTAGTTTCTAACGGAACATGACCAGTGTTGGTGTGTAGTAGTAATAATAATAATAAAATGCAGTAGGTTTAAACAACTCCACCTCTGTCATTACCACTACTAATCATGAAACATCTGCTCAGTGGTGGAAACTTTCCATTGATGGATGGTGAAGAGGTGTGCCAATACGCTGTGTATTAAGCGCGTCAGTAACTGTGTATGTTTGGAAGGAGGTCCTGATAAAATGCCCAGTGTGTGTAGCTACAAGGTTGTGTACTGCGTAATAGGTAACACATTTATGATGCGGCGATCATGGTGATCTCTACAATCAACTTGAGATAATTTGTAACATTATTTTCATCACCCACCATCACTTTGGCACTGAGTAAAATTTGTTTTTTTTCCCCGGATGAACTTAAAGGCCACAGAGGAAGAAAAAGCTTCAGATAAATATTTTAAAATGTTGAACTGTAATTCTAGTTTACAAAAGTAATATCTTGTTACACTGTTTGTGTGCTCAGATGCTGGCAGCTCATTGATTTGTTTATGTTTATGCTCACTCAAGTATTATATATATATATATCTATATCACACACACACACACATATACACACACACACTGTTTAGTTGTGCCCATTGGACCTCAGTGATCTTTTTAGTAAAGTTGCATGTAAATGTTTTGAGAGAGCCAAATCGAACTAAAAATGTCCTCCAGATTTACAAAAGTTACAGAAATGCTGATTTGTATTTGGTGACGCCCACAAACCTCCATAAAAGGCAAAGCTCACATAGCTGAAATGATGAGTAAAGGCAAAAAAGATGAGCCATTACAGCTACCTTTCTTCTGGTCATTAAATGACTGGTCTTATTTGATATGTAACATTTCTTATCTATAGTTAATGCCTTTTAATATAAAATGACTGGGTTTCACAAAATTTCTTCTTGACAGCATTAGCCATATGTGAAATAGCAGTAACTCGTTGACATTTGTATGATTTAAAGCTGATCAATCGTGTTTACATTAGTTAGCCTAATGTGGTCATTTACACACTCTCAGAAGCAGGAGTAGGATACGAATGTTTTTCCAAATTTACAGAATTTTCATATCAGATTTCTTGTGTCCTGCTTGATAAATGAGACTGTGTGTGTGTGTAGCATTAAATCCAAAACACATCGCTCCAACCCAAATTTCAAAACTACATGACAAAATGGTGGAACTAATCCATTACAGTGATATATTATAATATTAGGTTGTGACAGAGGTGCGCAGTTCATCCCCTCACAACACGCCCTACTGAGCGTGCTCCTGCTGCTCCCTGTTAGCTGCTTCCTGCTGCCTGATGAGCTCCTGTGCCTCCTGCTGCATCTTCTCCAGCTTCTCCAGTGTCACTGACTTCAGAGGCAGCAGCTTGGGTTTGCAGAGAACCAGCGCTGGGACATCCTCCACTGACAGCTGACCTACACACACACACAGCGCTGTGGTATACATTTTCATCACATTATACATAAAACATGAAATACAGTTTTATAGCTATCGAGGTAGCAGGTTAGATGTAACTCCTGTGTTGTGTTCACTTGCTACTTTTAAGGAATAGGAGTATTTACTGAAGACGTGCAAACTGAAAAGCAAAACAGCAGCACCAACGAAAACAATTGTGTGGGTGTGAAATATTCCAGAACATATTTTTGATGGGTGACCATGGACAGTGAGCTTATAAATTATTACAAGTACAGAGAAAAGGTACGAACGGTGTTGATCCAGTTTACCTTGTTTAGGTAAAACCTCTCTGAACACTGACTTCACTTCAGGCATCATGAAGCGTTTCTATAAGCCCTTTTAATAAAGAAAGTAGCAAAAAAAAAAAAAGGCAATAAATATACATAATGACAGATGCAAAAGATGGTCTTGTACTCGTAATATAATTTATATAAGGTTGTCAGTTGAATACTTATGCAGATGCAGGACACTGTACATCACAGAACACAGTACCAGGTACAGATCAGTTATCGGCTCATTTGCATATCGCAGTTTTCTGCCGAATATCAGTATCGAAACAGCCAACATCGTGATAATGAAAAACAAATGATGTATCGCGCAGCACTACCCTGTTTCTACTTCTCGATTTTTAACTCTTTTGATTGATGTTTCTTTAATATTTCCTGCTCTAAACTCTGTGTTAAATGGCGTTTATATTCACCGCCATTTTATACTCGAAGTGGTTTTTTAACATTTAATTTTCGTAACTTAAATTTAGTTAAAAAAATTATTTCCGATTTTTTTACTTCGCTAGCTCAGTTATCTAGTGGCTAAACAGCTGACGCTAATATTAAGCTTCTTAGCTTTACGTTCACGTTAGTTGTTGTTGTTGTTAGTTCTATACGAGCTACAAAATGGCGGTTCTAAAACTGACGTAAACCTACAATTCAGCTGTATGGAAAAATAAATACATAAACAGCCTATTATAATATTACCGTAGTGGCGTTTTCACTCAGAAATCTCTTCTTGGCCAAATCACAATTGGTTTTCTCTTAATTCCCGAGTGCACTACATTACGTATCTAAGCCATTACTCCGTGCGCTATGTAGTGCACGTTAATAGGGAGCAGGGAGTGATTTGGGGTTCGGTCTTGGATACGCAGTTGCTAGGATGCGGTGCCGCTCTTCTTCTTCGGTTTGTAATGGAAACAGAGTGCAGTTCAGTGCTGCCACCTGGCGGCCATGACGGCATGTTACACGTGTTAAATATATAAACTCATCCGTTTTTGTATAAATACTGTATGTTTAGAAATGAACGGATAATAAGTAAATAATAGAAATAAGCATATGTTAATAAAAACATTTTAAAAAGCCAAACACGTAGGTTAAAAGAAAATATTAAATGCTCAGTAATCACAGATTTACAACATGATCATTGGGTAGAGAACAGATTTATGAAAATAAATTTAAAAATGATCCAATCACCACATTAATCTGGAATGATTGACAATTGCACGGGTCTCCAGTATTAACCAACACACTGGAAACCCGTGTGTGTGTGTGTGTGTGTGTGTGTGTGTGTGTGTGTTTTCTCGGGTTATGTTCCTGATACAGCAGGATAAAGCGATTATTTAAAGTGACTAAGTCAGTTTGGCATAAAAATTGCACTACCTATGTGTGGAAAAATCATGTGATTTCAAAACCCCGTACATATGTTTAAGCTCAAAATATCACTCTTTAAATGTGTTCTTTAATTTATAGTTCTTTACTTTTCATGAAGGGTGCCAATAATTCTGGAGCTTACAGTATTTTAAAATATTTCCATTTGAATTTTTATTTACACTTACATTTCTACACTTACATCTTTATTTTAATCGTTAAGGTGGTAATTGTTTTGCACAGGTACAGTTTTAAAGAATATTTTACTTTGTTTGTTTATTCAGAATTGTGAAGCACGACATAATGAATTACAAATAAGTTAAGTTAGTGACTATAGTATTTATTACCTTTCATTTGAAATAGTAAAAGTGTCTCATTTTGAGGTAAATACGTGTGAGAAAAAGTGTCAGGAAATCTCGCGATAGTGTTACGTGTCTGTGCACCTTAGTTTACAATATCTCGCGAGGTTTGAGGATGAAACATGGCATGCGTGTGACGCCATCGCGCTGGCAGGAGGGGGGGAAATGGATGGGGGGCGTGAAGAGCAGGCGGGGCGGAGCGGAGCGGGCTTGCGCTGCAGCGGCGGCGTTAGGGAAGGAGGAGGAAGCGGAGGATGGTGGAGCAACACTTCTGAAGGTAAAAAAAAAAAAAAAACCCAAAAAAACATTTATATCCACAGAACGCGGTTCGCTGTCGATTAACGAAACGTGTCGAACGTTAAAAATGTCACGGGGCCGTTGTTCTCGGTGATGCTGGTGGTCGACACGGCGCTCCTGTGCGGAGCAGGGGGTTTAAAACGCTCCTTTTGTTCAGCCCCGGAATGGCCGCTGTCTCTCTCTCTCTCTCTCTCTCTCTCTCTCTCTCTCTCTCTATATATATATATA
>JAOTRR010000001.1:2259031-2269844 GCA_028570945.1 Gogo arcuatus
GAAATATGTTGAGGAGAAAGTGAAGAGAAGTAGGAAGAGATTTGAGGCAGAAAGGCATGTGGACCTTAGACACTGTAGACAGAGATGTTTGAACTTGCGCTAGTCTCGGAAAGAAGAACGTCAATGTCAAAAACATCACACCCCTGTTCTGTCGTGCCGGCTGTCCCTTTTACACAGACGTTGATTCCGGCTCTGTTACCACCAGTCCTTCTGACTCAGAGGCGGAACACCACAGCCCCCCCCATTCAGACATTTTAGACATAACTCAAGGCAGAATATTCAGATTCAGACATGGAATTTGCACAAGGCCAAACTGTGGGGTGTATACATTCCTGTACTTGTCAGCTATATTTGCATCATAACTCCAGGGTAAGAAGTAAGCTTCAGAACCCAAACATATCTTCCCAGATTGACTATGTTTGGTGTAAAAACATTTTGGGGGGGCAAACCGCTCCTTTAACAGGAAGCCTTCAGCAGTTTATTACCACGATGCAGAAATATTCCCCATGTCTTCAATGCAGTTTACCATCATATATTGTAACAGCCTGAAATAGAATCCTGTGCATCGTATGGTATGGACATGCACTCAGGTATGAGGCTACAAACTGTTTAGCCTCACTGTTCAGACACACCGCATTCGATGACGTAGGATTCAGGGAGGTTCACATGGCCTTTTTTTTTCTTTTTTTTTTTTTTTTTTTTTGCTGAGAGGCCTGCATGGCGTGTTCATATGCCTGAAAAATTGCCAAATAATGACCCTTCCTGGTTATATGATATTTTATATAAGAGAAAACAAGGACAAATAATAGGCATTGCGCCCATCCTCCATTACATGTGCATTTTTTCTGAGGAGTCTGCTGTATGGCAGTAATTACAGCCCCCTGGAGGCTTTGCCCCTATACTGGCAGGTCAGAAAGGGGCAGAATCGAGTGTGACCTCCATTATGTCGACTCCGCTCCTGTGTCCTCACTCGCTCATCCATCATCATGTTTACTTTACCTGTCTGACACCTCAGTGGCCGTGTTCTAATACAATCCGACCAGCTGTTCATTTTCAAGCAACCCAGAGACCTTGTTTTTCGAAAGAAACCAAATGAAATGTATTCGCATATATTTAAATATTTAAGCAAATGAAAATCAGCTCACAGGAAACAGAGTACCATCTATGTCCTCTATAAACTGTTCACACTGTTGTAATGTATTTGGTGAAACGGTACTTCCAAAATATATTTAACTCAGTTGGTGAAAGGAATTTGTTAAAATTTAGTGACATAAAAACAAAAAAAGGAGCATCTGATTTCTTCAGGTACAGTTTGTAACACTAACTGGAAACTAGGACAAAATGCAAACAATTTTTTTACAGTTAATAAATTAGTTGAACTATTTAAAAAAGTGACAATTTAAATACAGGGGAAATATACTTTGTTAAACTAGCTAGCTAATACTTAGCTAATTAGCTGGAATGAATGGACAGAGACCCTACAGCTCAAATACATCATAACCTACTGAACTACAGCAACTGATATTCAAGAAGAATAAAACAAACCACACCATATTATATAGGAGACTGCTTATTCACTTGAATGGAAGTACGCGAGTTCATCTAAACCCAACAAATCCACCAATCTGGAAACATGGGGCAATAGAAAATGAGAACATCATACATTAGAGAGCCATAATGTGCAATCGTCTTACAATAAAAGGAGCATTTTCAACAGCACATGAACAGCCACTAACAAAATCAACTTCACACGACAGTTAGCCATTGGACCAGAAACATTACGGAGTCAGACAGGTGGCTAGTTAAAACCCATTATTAGCCAACCAGCACTAAGATAATGTTGTGTAGACGTGTGGTCTTATGCACCAATGAGTAATGTGCGCTATGCCTCTCATTGGTCAATAGTTATTATGTAATTTTTTTTTTTCTCCAATGATATCAAATCCACTCCCAAATCTAGCTACACCCCCTCCACCCTTATAACTCTTGGACATATGCTAATGTAGCTAGCCAAGTTTGTCACCTACTCTCATGTCATGGCTGTTTTTTCAAATGAGAAGTTGACAACAGTAGGATACCAAATCCTAGTGGAATATTCCGAGTTTAAAATTTTTATTTATTTTTTTTTTTTTACAAACTTTTTCTGTTATGTTATAGCAGCACAATAATCTGGATGTAGACTTTTAGATACTAAAATGGCAGTTACAGATAAAAAGACTGTTGAGAAAAAGTGAAAAGATACAATACTATGCTAAACGGACATTTTACTCAATAACCGATAACCTATGAAAAAAAATGAGCTAATTTAAGGTGACTAGCTGCACTCATTGGTTGTGCAACATGCTACAAGTACAACACAATACCAATGTTTAGGGTTGCATACCATCACTGTTCAATCTTGTACCAAGACCTGGAATGACACTTATTGTAAAGGCAGCACAAGACCTACACTGACATACATGGGCTAATGTTTAGTTCCCAGAAAATTCCTTACATCTTTTTTGTAGTTCTAAATGCCCTAAGAGGACTTTCCTTATGCAGCATGTCGCTTCAAATATACTACATTTACAAAGCAAAAAAAAGCCATTTTATTGTTAACCTGAAGGCTAAGAGTAATCTTAATAACAAGCCACCCTGAAAATATTGTAGCAGTTTTCCTAAATGAATAATTGAATTTCTGAGCTGTCACTGCAGTGTTATATGGTTTTTAATATCCTGCATAAATAAAAGTGAAGCTTTACCATCATATTGGGTTGTGTTATTATTACACCGTGAATTTTTCATACTGTTACACTACTAGTTAATGGACCTTGCATGTCATGTTGACAAATCAAAGCTTTAGTGGACATTAATATAAAAAAGTATGAATGTTAACCAGCGCGGACGTGATTTCGAGCACGTGCTGCTGTCTTATCAGCGCTCGGTCCTTACCCGAGAACAGGTACATGCAGGTTAATGAACCGAGAAGTTCAGAAATGACCCACTCCTGCTATAAATATGACTACAGCTAGAACGTACTGCACGCGTAAAACCCAAGTGCCAGTCAGGAGATTTTATATTCTGGAGATGATGGGTTTTATTGTAGCCCTAAGAGTGACTGGACTGTGGTTGGGAGATCGCCTTCACATCCTCTCATCAAACATCATTTTGAGTCCAATAAATGTCTGTAGTTTTAAAAAAAAAAAACCCAACACACAACATCCATACACACTTCTAGGTCCTCAGTGTCCCATAATCACAGTATAAGAATCCCAGTACAGTTTTATAACAAAATCACCCTGATGTGACTGTTGACCCTCAGATGGACTTGGTTCCTCAACCTGGAGGATTAAGGTCAGTTTTGAGATGAAGCAGCCTAGTGAAACGCGAGAGCATCAGGGGCACAGATGGTGTTGCATTATTGGTAAGGCTGTCTGGAGAGCTGAACAACTCTTCCCGATAGTTTACCTGATGTATTCCGACTCATTTTAAAGTTGCTTTGGATAAATTTGGCAAAGAAAAAGTCTTAGGTTATCTAAATTATACAGTGAGATTAGTTAGTTAGACTGCTTGTGATAACTAGCTAGCTAGTTAACCGCTGGGGTAAAGTAATGTGTTTTCTGGACTACAAGACCTTTTCTTACCCTGTAGATGCAGCAATGAGACATGCTGATTGCCAGAAGTGTGATATGCTAACAGTGCTAACTGAAGGAGCTAAAAACTTCTGAAAGGTTCACAATAAAACTTTACAGAAATAATACTGTATACAAGTTGCCTGTTAATGACTTTGGGAGAATTGTTAGCACTGACAATCAAGTAACCACACCAACAAAATTAGCATTACTTTGCTTTGCTGCTGTCTTGTGTTCTGAACAAAACTGAGTTAAATGAAAAATCCTGTCAAAATACAGTATCTTCTGCTTATTTTCTTCTTTTAACACTTTTCAGTGTATAGTCATTCCGTCTGGGCATTCATATCTTGCTCAACTGTTGAAATGTAACCTACACTGCTATCCAGCTAGCATAGCACAGTTAACTAGCTAGACAGCAAGTGTGACTTTTGAGTTCATTTAGCAACATCTTGTGAGGCAAACAGTCACCATCATAACTGCACAAACTATGTACCAAATTTAATAAACATATATTCATATGACAAAAATATGCTTACTGTATTAAGATATGTTTGATTTAACTAGCGAGCTCAGTGACTTCCCTTCAGCTAAGCAAAGTAGGCTAGCTAGCTACATGTGAGACAGAATGCTTTAAAAACAATGAAATATTTAGGCTACTAAACATGAGGTATCTTTAAGACGTTAGTGTAGCCATCATTAGCACATCACATGAACATGATCTTGCATACAGTGTCAGCTCGTAGCTCGGCTAGTAAGCTTATTCAATAACAAGCTAAAGCAAACTAGCTGCCATTTTTTAAATATTATTACAATATTTTCCAATACATTTCAATCTGGTACATAAAAACTACTCCCAAATGATGCCACATAAGCTAGTGTTATCTAGTCCATTATTGATACATGTTGTCTTGAGTTAGACAAGACAAACGTGCAGTGCACTAAAGGACCGAGCTTGAGAAATAACGTTAGAAAAAAAAAAATCACATAAAGACCTTGATCGGTGAAGGACGTTGAAGTAAATCTCCTTTCCATCCGTTATGTCCCTTTTCATACATTTCATGTTTCGGCATTTGAAAATCTGCTTTAGCCAGTCCGACGCAATAGTATACATGTATGATTCCGTGACTCATGCGGCAGAAATGCTAGTCTTTAATATGTTGTTTATATACATTAATTCGTAAGGAATTTATCTCTGTTTCCAGTGACAGATGCTAGCTGAAAGCAGCCTTTATGTCTATTGTACAAACTTTATTAAACTTTATTATTTTTACATTTCTGTAAGAATTTACTCGTGTTAGAAACGCCATTTGTAAAATCGGAAATCAGACATTTTGCCATGTTTATTATAATCTGCTTGCTGCCATTGGTTCTGCTGTCTGTTGCAAGGAAGCTCAGTCACGTCATGGATTTCAAATAGACTTGAGGCTTGCCATGATTACTCCACCAGGAGCCACCGCCATGTTACATGTCCAATGATGAGGAGATTCATTTCCAAGGATTTGGGAACAATGTACAATTCGCTGCACCCATGTTCTTTCAATACAAAATGACTGTATAAATGATTCCATCTTATTCCCAGCACTGATAGCCTGATTATGCAAGCTGAACCAGCCGTCCTTGAAACCCAAAATGAGTTTGTACGCCACACTTGGCCTGAAGCATGTTACAAACTGATACCAGTAATTTCATTGCGGACACCAAACATGCATAGCTGTGTGGAAAATTTGTATTTGCGCTTTGGCCTCTGGTGATTTTACATAGCAAGTATCAGCAATGTCATTAGCATTAGTATGGCCACCGTAAAGCTTTTGCATTGCTTTTTGATTAGAACTGTGCGTTTCCAGTTCCTGCTTAACCTTAATGGAGTTTGATTTGAATGTTGGGAGCCAAAAATGGTAAGGCAGTGTGCAGCCAATGATGATCACTGGCATATATTATATGACTACTATATGAGGATTAAACACACCCTTGCCATGGCAAGGTCATTGGGTTCTTGCATTTGTAGTGTCCACTAAGATATGGAAGGAGGGGAGGGGGGGAAATAAGTGTGCTTTACAAAATGTAGATCGTCACTTCAGAAATTAAGCAATAAGTATATTGCTAATCTAATTTGTTAGGGAGGAGAGGAAGACTGTGTGGTCTTTGTGTTTTGTACGGAAGGAGGCATGACTTGTGCCTGTCAGTACCCATCCATGGAGGAGGTGTGGCTGTTGTGTCTGTCAGTACCAGTAAAGGAGGCATGGCCTTAGTGCTTGTCAATACAAGTGAACGAGGCGTACCACAGAAGAAGGTGTGGTTAATGCGACTGTCAGTACCAGTGGAGACATGGCTTATATGCCCGTCAGGCCTAGTGAAGGGGGTGTGGTTTACGTGTCTCAGTCAGTGAAGGAGGCATGGTTTATGTACCAGTCAGTCCCAGTAAAGGGGGTGTGGCCTAAGTGGCAGTTAATATCAGTAGAGAAGGTATGATTATTGTACCCATCAGTCTTAGTGGGGAAAGTGTGGTTTTTGTGCCTGTCAGTAGCAGTAAAGGAGGTGTGGTCTTAGTACTCGTAAGTCGTAGTGAACGAGGAGTGGCATTTGTGCCTGACATTCACAATGAAGGCATGGTCTTATGCCCCAGTGACATTTATTTAAACATACTGGATTTTTGAAAGTGTAGAAAAATGTAAAATTAAAATACAAAAACAGAATCACATTTCATCCAGCATGTGTATTAAATTGTTGGTTGATTTAAATGTACCCATCATGCATCATATTATTGATTATATATCAAGCTGTGCATCTCATCAGCTCAGATGCAGGGGTGAGACAGATAATGGCTATTACTTTGTCCAGAATACATGTTTGAGTTACAGCCTGTTATTTCTGCCCCACACACAGAGCTCAGATACAACACCTGGATCAAATGACCACAAAACCCTCTTGACGAGTTTGTGTGTACTCATCTCATTGCTGGTATCTAGGCATCGACCTAGTGCACTTTGCCCAGTGTTCCCGCCATATGGCCGCTTTTGAAAGTTCTCTCGCTGTAGCTGTAAATATACAGGAAAGACAGAGGATTATTTGGCAGGCGTGTGTATCCTCATGCTTTGAGCTGGTGGGTGGCTGTGTCCTGGTTCTCACGCAGCAGGTTAGGGTGTTCTGTCCAGGAAATCTGAAGAACGTGTTGAGCGAGAATGAAGCTAGTGTACAGGGAGAAAGCAACACACACACACACACACACACACACACACACATGCAAAAAGGCATAAGAAAGACACAAAAGACAGAATGGAGAGGAGGGAGGGTACAGAAAGGCAGAGGACAAAAGCAGAGAGAATATGATTGGGCAGAAGTGTGAGCAAGAGGAACAGGTATAAACTGCCAGAGAATGATTTTGCAGAAACACAATGTCCTCCACTCCACAGTCGTACAATCTGAAGTCTTGGCTGAAGCAGGACCCAGGGATTTAGAAGAATAGATGCAGCTGGAAAGTACACCAGTCACAGCAGCGTCCTGACTCATGCCTGGTCACATGACCTTTTTGTTGCAGGTCACGACATCTGTATAAGGCCGGCGGGTTAACAAGAACCTCATGTGTTGCTGAATGGGATGGGTTTAATGCGACTGGGAAACTTTCAAAACTGAATGCTTGTGTGCATGAACTGCTGTCTCATTCTTATGTTTTTTTAGCATGGATTATGTTTAATACTGTACTAATAAATAATTGTATGTTTTTCATACCCTAACATGGACGACTCATGATAAAAGGATGTTTCAAGTGTGAGATGTCAGCTGAATTCACACATTAATGCAAAAATTAAGAATTTTAAGATATTTCAAGGTGAAGTACAGTTATAGAGGGTTGGGACTGTAGGTTTTCTAGGTCTCCCAGTTGTACTGTATAAGGATTGAAAATCTAAGTATGGTCACCTGACTAACGTGTATTTTGTTGATCCTGTCCCCTCTTTCAGTTTGTCGTATATTTTGTGCGAGAGAGAGAGAGTGTGTGTGTGTGTAGCCATTATGAGTGTTTAATATCATCTCGTCGTGTGGAAGGCCGGTGCAGGATGCACTAATATGGTTTTAGCTGCTATTAGCCTGTGGGCAGTGCCATCTAGCTCTCTCCCTGCACTCCTCTTCTCTTTTATTCACCTCTCTCACTCTCCATGACCCCATACTTCCTGCTACTTTCTTTTTGTTCTCTCTCTCTTCGTGGCAGAATCCATTAAACCACAACAAAAACACATAAGCCTTGTTTCATATCGTTCAAGTACATTTATGGAGAGCCAAGAGAGGGTCCAACTCACCTCTAAAGCAGGACATGACGCAAAAATGCTTTTCTAAAAGGCTCCAAAAGGGGGCATATAGTTTCCGTTGACCCCTTATGCCAGTTTTGGAAAGGCCATGAAACTAAATGGAAAATCCAAAAATAAAAATACAAAACACCTACACTGTAAAAATGATTTGTTGTTTTAACTTAAAAAAACAACAAAACAAAACCTTAGTAACCAGGTTGCCTTAAAATTGAGTTCAATGAAACTCATAGTAAGTTAGCACAATGAGATAATCAATTTAACTTACTATATGAATTTCATTGAACTAAAAATTAAGCCTGGTTACTAACTTCAAGTTAAAACAAATCATTTTTACAGTGTACATAAAAATGAAGGTTAACTAGAAAAAAAGAGGAAGAAAAAATAGAGATGACAAAAAGACTGAGAAATTAGTTTTCACATACTGTAAATGATGTAATCAACAGCTTGTTACACTACGGGCCGGTTCTACTAACTAGTTGATGATGCCTTGACTTGGCTGGAGTCTTGGTTTTCTTCTCAATGCCCTTACAGTTTTGTTTTGTGTGTTTGTTTTTTTTGAAATGTGGAATTGCGTTCTCTGGGACGATACCTTTAGATTTGTCCAAAAATAAGGAAGGCAGACATCTTTGTGTGTTTAATGTCCTTGACATGGGTGCCATTTCTGGTTTTTGAAAGTGCTGCTTTCTTCAGTTTCGTCCTCTCAGAGAAATAATAATTGTAATAACACTACCGCCCAACATTGTTAACAGACTGATGTGTTTAGCTAGCAAACAAGCCAACTGTACTCCTGTGAGCCAAAATGGCAAGAAGCTAGTGTTGGACACATTTGCCAAAACATGATGATTAATTTAAAAAAACAAACACCCCACCTGCTTTACCTTTTTACGGTTAATGTTTTTCATAAATAAATAAAATAAATAATAATAAAAAAAGATAACACACCACATGCCCCGTTATGTACCTTTCCAGCAGGCATTTCCATCTCCATCTGGAGAAACACAAGTTAGACAGGCATCTCTTCCAGGCATCAACCACCGCATGTTTTCTGATGTGAACATCACTAAAAAACTGAGGTTGTCATAGTAACAGTGCCTTCTCTCACATGGTATAGTGGGAGTGAGAGATGAAAGTTGATGAAGGAGACTCAGGTTTCCTGTCTTCATTTGATTTTGTAGATTTGTAGGTATCTTCAGCAAAAGCAAAAAAAAAAAAAAAAAAAACCTTACCCAACAACCCAGACCTCATTTCTGTCTACCATCAGTGAGATGAGATGTGCTTACAACATGCAGAGAAGACAAACCTGAGTATTAATCCATGACATGAGACATTTATCATGTTAAATGTATGTATTTACGTCATTTTTAATGTGTGTGTGTAATATTACTGGCCTTTCCAACTGGAAATGACATCACTGGAGCTTCACAGTATTAAAAAGCCAAAATAAATAAATAATAATAATGCAAAATAAAGCTAGCATTAGTACATCAACCATTTTAAAAATCATCTTAACCACTATGCAATACTTCAAAACCAACAGAACATGACCAGTACAGACAAGTTTGAAGTGTTCGGCAGGCTCTTAAAGTTTTGGGCTGCCGATTTCAACAAGCCGTTCAGATTTGGCTCCCTTTTCTAAGGTCAGGGCGCTCATTAGAATTATACAGAACCCCCCCACCTGAGAATATCTCCACCCACGGCTTTAGAACTACCTTCACGAAGATGTCTGACTGCTTTAAGAACCTTGGCCAGTACAACACAGGACTGGCAGAGAAACTGGTCTTAAAAAGAGGATCAATACCAACTGTCAGTGGCAAAACTGCAACCAAGGGAAATGTACATATTTAAAAAAAATAATTATGCTATGTGTTCCTTTGGCCGTTTAGCACTAACTAAAGCTAACAGCTGAGGCAATTGATGTATGCTAATTTTCTAGAAATTTATTTTTGTTACTTGCTGCAGCATCCACAATACTCTATTAGTTTGTTAGTTGAAAGTAATATGAACTTTAACACTCCTTAATAACGGGAGAGTAAAATAAGAGAACAGGTGTAGGGCCGAGGTCAAGTCAAGTCAAGTTTATTTATATAGCGCTTTTAACAACAGAATTGTCGCAAAGCAGAGGTCACTAATGTGTGTGTGTGTGTGTGTGTGTGTGTGTCGCTCTCTCTCTCTCTCTCTCTCTCTCTCTCTCTCTCTCTCTATCTCTCTCTCTGAGTTCCAAAGTGCATCATGCTCCCTAGACAAGTGCATTACAAAGAGCAAGAGATGATGCTTTGTACGCCCTATGTAGTGCACTCTGTGCTCAGCATGTAGCAGTTTGGAAATCAGCCACTAAAGCCTAAGAAAAGCTGTGCCAGTTAAAACAGAAACGCTGGGTCAAAATGTAATCATTCTCCATAATTTAATCGGTTATAGGTCCAAGTCCAGACCCAGATGCCATCCTGTCCAGACCTGGAACTATAACCAATACATTATTGAGACGTATTAAATTTTGATGGAGCATTTCTATTTTTCTCAGCGCAGCTTTTAGCCTTTTAACTTTAGCCTTTAGTCGCTGAATAAATGCTGTCAAAATTGAATAATTCTCAATAATTTATCAGACCGATAAAGGTACCTGGATTATGAAAACGCATGCAAATTGAAAAGTAGAGGGGCAAATTGTCAATTGATTTGATGAACTTGATTGACATTTTATTTGAGACATTGTTGCTCTGAGTCAACTCAACTGACATTTATTGTTTACAGCAAGCAATATTTTTTTTTACTTCCACCCAAAATGTCAATCAAGTTCATCAAATCAATTGACTCACTATTTTTCAAGTCACATTTTCATCACCTCCATTTTTATCAAGTCAAGTTTATTTGTATAGCGCTTTTAACAACAGAATTGTCGCAAAGCAG
>JAOTRR010000001.1:2298871-2308179 GCA_028570945.1 Gogo arcuatus
TTAACACTAATTATTATAATATTGTACCTTTTTATTCCTTTTTAGGAAAAAATCATTTTTATAGCAACATTTGTTGTGGTCGTTGTTGTTGCAAATTAGTATCTCACAAACTCTCATTGGTCTGGAAAGAACAACTCTGTATTGATGGATTGAGTCTAGTTTAGTTCGGCCACATTTAGTTTGTATTCAACTGTAAACCACGATTATTTTTAACAGTCCGACCAGGAAAGCCTGATTTCTACATTCACTTCTACATGATGAAATACAGAGTCATCCACACCAGCAGGGTGCGTAAATTTCAGGTACAGATTTCATTAAAATGTAATAACTAATTAAATAGTTATAGCTCAGAAGGATAATGATCCAAGGAAACGGAAAAATGGGAAAGTCAGTTTTGTTGGATTTGCCTATGAATATACTGAAACATTAGTGTCTGTGGTTAATTAATTACTTTAATGAACTATATTTTTCACTGTAGGGAAAGAATCAGTAATATTATTACACCATCATATTTATTCAATAACATCAATACGACAAAAGCGTTTGCACTTCACTGTTGCCACCACATGGGGAAGACCTTACGCCATGTTACAGATTTAACACGTTCCAAGTTGAAACTGGTGGAATCTGTTCACCTGCTGTGTGTGTTTTTTAAAGGCCATCTGTTTAGTTCTGTCACTTGTACATTCAACAAATATATTTTAAAATATGTTTTAAGTAAGTTAAATCTGATAATCTTTATCTAATAGGTGTAACATTAGACACTAATCCCTTACCTGTGGCTTTTACACGTTATAAAATTATGATATTTACTATAATTATTCAGACAGGAAGAGGAAGTGCTTTGTGTAATGTCAGTGTTTAATGAAGAAAATGAAGGGAAAAAATCTCCGTGGAATCTATAATTTATCAGCGCTACCTTGATATTCAGTTTGTGACTAATTCCAAATACCACCGTGCTAACTCCTTAATACTGGAAAGCTGTTGCTAGTTAAACTAGCTAGCTAATATTTACGCTAAAGGCTCTACTACTTGACTAAAAACTAAAAGCGAAAACCTTTGAGAGGTTTCACATATAAGAAGTCAATCTGTAAAAATCTCACATCAACTTTTCTTATTACGCAGCTGTGTGTTAGCGTAGACCCATGGAGTGTTCATGCTAACGATAAGAATTAGCAAGAGTGAGTTTCAATATAGTTTAAAGACATGCCTCAACATGTATTACACATGTTATATACACATAACAGCAATAATAGTAAAGGATTTCTTTAGCAGATATCAGTAGCATCATAGCATTTTGTTTGACAGATTCAGCTTTTGCTTGTGTTCCAGTGTCTCATCCTCAAGATGAATGGGTTCAGACTGTGTGTGTGTGTGTGTGTGTTTGAGAGAGAGAGAGAGAGAGAGAGAGAGAGCAAGAGAGTCTGTGTGGGATGTTGCCCTTGGCGTCAGGACTCCAGGTTAGTTTATGTTAGCATGCTAGTCAGCCCAGAGAGGTGCTAGCACTGGTCCACAAATAGTCTCAGTTTGTACGTTGGTCTGTTTCCCTTCATTCGAGGTAACGCTCTTATTTGTTTCTAGATGAGAAGAGTTTTTTTAGGGTGAAAGGAGATAAAACATGAAACACTTTCAGAGCTCTTCCAGGATTTTGGGATTTATGGATGCGTAAGTGTCCTCCCCTGCAGGTTCATCTCTCACTACCTCACAGTGCTGTATGAAATACCGCTGCTGTGATCTTTATCTCTCTAATGCTGTTGCTATGATTCCTCACACACTCCGAGCCAAAAGCGTACACACACACACACACACACACACACACACACACACACACACACCTGAAACCAGACAGACCCATTTTTATAATTAGGGCTATATTTGATGTCTGTAAGATAGGATTATTTCTTTGAGGCATTTTTTTTTTTTAATCAGAAGACATTTTTAAGTCTTATTACCATAAACCATGATTATAGTCCTACTTTTCCTTTCTTTCCCCCCACATGCTTCCGAAACATTTTTCCAACTCCCACCCACCAGTCAGCTTTCCCTTATCATGAAAGCTAACGTGTGCTCATGCTGCATCATAGGGCAGCGTAACACACACGGAGGAAAGCGCTATCCGCCCTCTTCCACATACATGACCCCAGAGACGCCCACGATTGCCTAGTGTCACTGTGATTGACAGGGGAGAGACAGTATGCCCCTCCCACACAGAAAGAAAGGCAATTATGCTCTCTTGGATTCCCGGCCATGGATGGCTGTGGTATCATCAGGATTTGGAACTTAAGATCTCCTGAGGATAGGGTGAACACTTTTCTGTTGTAATAGTTTAATATTTTCCTGTTTTATCTGTGATCCGAATAAAATCCACCATCTTCTAATAAATCAAAAACACCTTTTTATTTACTTTGTGCCCTACACTGGATGTAAAGTAGTGACCTTACCTAGTGAGGTAACCTTGTGTTTTTCTTGTATTCTGTATTTTATTACAGATTAAAGTATTGGCACCCTTGGCTTGGGTTCAACTGCCAGAGAAAATCCTACTTTCACAGGTAAAGTTGTGGTGGGAAGCCAGCATATGGACAGTCTGAGGTTGTTGTTTTTTTAAACACTTTTAAGGATTTGGAACTATAAGCTCCTGCATGTAGCTTTAGAGATTTGTATCGCTGCCTTTAAAATATGTACTTCTTGGAATTCTATCTAGTGTGCTACTTAGCTAGCTTGCTAACTATCTAGTGAAGTAAATGGCTGAAGTAGCAATTCAAATGCAATGTTAAAAAACCCAATTGTTACTGGGTTACGCCTGTTTACATTTATAAACTGCCAGACCCATTCTTTTTGCTGGCTTGAACAGGAAGTGGCATCCAACCACAATGCCTTCTGGGTAAGTTCTGTTCCTGAACTCTACATTGATGTGGATTTGATCTTTCAGGCCTTAAGATGGTGACAGGGAGGAAATGGTGTGGGGAAGTCAACGATGGTGCGTTAAAAACAGGACCGGAAAAGCAGCACACTGGTGCTTAATTCCACCCACAACACGGATACACACTCACACACATGGACTATGCTGCACAAATTGTTTGGACAGACACACACTTGTGCATGCACAACTGGGAGGGGTGGGACAGAAATAAACGAGGAGCCACAAACCTGGAACTTTCTGGAGAACAGTCCAGAGAGTGAGAGAGAGAGAGAGAGAGAGAGAGAGAGATTCTCAGAAAGAGAGAGAGAGAGGGTGAGAGACAGGTCTGGATTGTCCCCAAATGTGTCCCAGTGGTCAGTTCTCTTTTTGGGAGGGTCCATTCCGCTACAGAATAGACCATTGTTAACCTCACAAAATTTCCACACACACACACACACACACACACACACACACACACACACAGCCGTTGTGTTCGGTGGTGGGTATGCTAATGGAGGGACAATCATTTTCCACCTTCGTTGTTCTCCTCAACTGTGTGTGTGTGTGTGTGTGTGTGTGTGTGTGTGTGTGTGTGTGTGTGGCATCAGATGCGTCTTTTGCTAATCATATAGACAGTAATTATAAGCAATTGGTGCTAAGCTGTGTATCCTGCACGTGTGTGTCATTGTTTGAACTCTAAATAATCTGTGTGCGTGTGTGCGTGTGTGTGGACTTAACTCTTCATCAAAGCTTCCTTTGTGTCTTTAGACCCAAACCTGCACCCAGCTGTACACACACACACACACACACACACACACACACAGAGAGAGAAGATTTTCCTTCATTACACTTACCTCATCCCTCTATTTGTGGGTTCTGTGACTGACGTGAGCTCTTTAACATGTTCATTCAATCAATCAGTCAGTCTAGAGAATAATCCATTTCCTGTTGGGAGTTCATTTGGCTAAAAGTTTTATTAAAGTTCTTAAAGCCTGAACATGCTAACACTATGAAGACCGAAGCACTGTTTCTCCATATGTTTTTTCATCCCCCTAGCTAGGATACTATCCAAGTTCAGTTAAAATATATACGAACCCAAGTTCAGCAATTAAAACGTAAAAGTAAAATGCTACTGTAGATCAAATGTATTTGCTCTCTTTAGCATGAAGGAATACATTTAGCAGTTTGATGGCTAACTGGCTAAATGATTAGACTGGCTAAATGATTAGACGGGGCCGCAGTGAGGAAATGAGAGGACCGTCATGCTCTGTTAGCTTTCATTCCGTATTAGCGTGCAGGATCGGACCACTCCTTTAAACGAGATGACAGTTAGCCGCTATCCTCTGTTAGCTGCAGTTTATCATTAGCTGTATTAGCGTGCAAGCTTCAGACAAACCAGACTAGACAGAGTTGTCCGACTGTGGGAACTCGAGTTCTTCCGATGGTGATAAGCAGAAATCCAAGGAATGTAAGAATTTAGGGATTTCCCAGAATTCCCAGAGTTGAAAATGACGTCTTGACAGATGCATTTATTCACACGGCTGACGTCAGGCTCTTTGTGCTGCATTGCTTGTCTTCTCTGGTATTTCCAAATCGTTCCATATTTGTCTAATAAAGGCCTTCCTGTGGTGTGTGTGTGTGTTGGTTATCACAAGAGTGGGGTCTTGGCACTTCTATTTACCCGCTGACCTCTCGGAGCTAAACTAGTCCTGTGTGTATGTATGTGTGTGTGTGAGTGTGTGTGTGCGGCAGCCTATTGTCTTGCAGCTTGTTATCATTGGACTGCAGTTTCCTCTGTTGGAAAGGAGAGAGAGAGAAACTTAATGCTGATAAAGGACTAATTTAAGATATCAAGCCTCACACACACACACACACACACACACGCTACACAAATAACATTGAATTTGAATTTGAAGATGCTTTTCATTTTTAAATCAATATTTCCACCTCCCAGTGCATGTGTCTGAACCTGTGTGTCTCCAAATCCAAATGAGTACAGCAAACACACAAACACAAGACATCACACGCACACACACACACACACACACACCATATGACCTCAGATGAGAGGAATGTGGTTGAAAATAGAATGAGAGGCAAAAGACAGGGAGGGAGGAAAGGCATGAAGTGAGAGTGCAAGTGGAAAGAGCGAGACAGCAGTGCTGACAGAATGGAGAGAGAGAGACAGAGAGAGAGACAGAGAGCTCAAGTCCGTACACAAAGTGTACACACACTCAGTATTAATACTCCATATTAATGAAACGTTGATCCTATGTTCCAATATGATCTCTCTCGTTCACTTCCCAATAGTTGCTGTCTTAAGGTGGGCGCTATTACTTTTCAGCTCAAACGTTCTTATGTTTGTTATATGATCCATTAAAGATCCAAAGGATCCAAAGGTTGCTGGAGTCAAGAATCAGAACATGGCAAGAAGGTGTTTGTTATCTGACGAAGGGTTTATTTTTTAAAGTGGCGCACAAACAGGAGCTCGTTTACCAAAATATCGCATTTCATGACGTACATTCAACTCCAGAGCTAACGACTGTGCAACAGCGGACGTTATTTTATTTATTTATTTATTTATTTAATTTTTGATTAGCTAGTTATCATGCTAGCTAAATCGCACACTAGCTGAGTAGCAAATAGATTTCCCTCTGTAGCTCCACCAACACACTTGGAGGAAAGTGCTATCTACCCTCTTCCGCATACATGATCTCACAGATGCACACAATTGACTAGTGTCACTGTGATTGACAAGGGACGTAAAGTATGCTCCTCCCAACCAGAAAGCATGCCCAGTTCTGCTCTCTTGGACTCCCAACAATGGATGGATGTAGCACTGTCAGGATTTGAACTTGCGATCTCTGAATGAAAGAGCAAATGTGTCGGTTTTCGAAATGAAAAAAAAACAGAAATATGTGCAAGACCTCGTTATACACTTTGCATCCTTATTTTGCCACGTGACCTGTATCATGGGGTCAACAATTCCAGAGTTTACAGTTAAACTGCATAATTGCACGTGTGAAATCAAAACAAGTCTTTTTTCACTTCTAGGATAGAAAAAATCACTGGTTTTAATTACACAACATATTAGTTAATAAAATACTTCAAAAACGTGGTATCAAACTTGCTAGCAAACATGGCTGCTGTTTTAACTTACACAATATAACCTTTAGTTTAACATGACCTCATTCGGCTGCATGTTTAAATACATAATTAATTCACCTTTAGCTAGCTAGCTTACCAGTAAACTAGTATACTGGTTTAGACCACTTCATAAAATAGCATAATATTAAAAAGCTTACTAGCATATTAGGCTTCTAGTTTAAATTAAACAATAATATAGTTAGTAAAGTTA
Organism: Gogo arcuatus; assembly: GCA_028570945.1. Classification (NCBI taxonomy): domain Eukaryota; kingdom Metazoa; phylum Chordata; class Actinopteri; order Siluriformes; family Anchariidae; genus Gogo; species Gogo arcuatus. The sequence goes on from JAOTRR010000001.1 coordinate 2,305,129, forward strand.
GCTAGTTTACTAGCAAATTTGACAGCTACGTGTTTTCAGCTACTACTAGAGAAGTAACTTTAAATTTTATCAAAATGATCTACTTAAAATCTGGCTCATGCTAACGCAGCACTGTGATGTAGCTAGTGCTACATCAAGCTGAAGATGTAAAAATAAAATATCGCAGTGATGTCACATGATCGAGTTCAAAATTAGCTGATTGAAGCTAACTTAAAATTGAGCCAGGAACATGTGTCTGCGAGGGCATATTGAAAACTAGCTAGAATTTTTTTCTTCTGAACTCTTTAACTTCTTCTAACTTTAGTTTTGTTTCCTAGACTTCTTTGTAGGAAGCTGCGTAGAAAACGCCCCTTCAAATTCCTACTTGTGAAGTTAGGAATCAATATGGCCGCTTACAGAAGTTATGCTGTCAATACTAGTATTTACGTCACTCATGGCTAACATTAACTGCCTAGATTGTTGCTAATAATAGACAAACGTGGAGGCGTCCATGTTTTATCTCCACTTACATATGTCGGAAAAATGACGTAATTCCGAGTTCCGACATCCAACGTCTGAGGTAAGTTGAATGCAGCCTGACAACTAGCTAGCTAGCTACAGTTAATATTGTGGCAACTTCAGATGTAATATATACAACAAATAGTAGAGATTTTAGACACTTTTATTGTTCTAGTTTACATTTGTAAACAACTTCGTCTACCGTTTTTGCTAGGTCAAATCTCAATGCCCCCCTGAGAAAGGTCTGCTCTTTAAACTGACACTGATGTTGATTCAATCCCTCAGGCCTGGAAGGGCTAATCTGAGAAACTTCACTTGAGCCAACAGAGTTGTGTAAGGTGGTGATGGGGATTCCCTTCGAGGGGAAATGGCAAAAGATGAGGGTGTGTTAAAAATAGTGTTGGAACGTAGCGTCTCTCTCTCTCTCTCTCTCCGGGACTGGCGCTTCAGCTAGACACAGCTCTCTGATGTCATCAGCTGTGAATCACCGGCATCCCCAAGCTTATCGGTTAAGACAGACCACTTAGTCACCGGGTTTATGAGTGTGTGAGTGTGTAAGCCTGTTTGTTTTTATCATATATTAACCTGCCTACACTCAAGTGATTAGAAGGTGGAATTCCTTGTCAGTGACATTATCAGACTGCAGGTGTGTGTGTGTTTTCTGTCAGGATGTTTTTCAGCCTTAGTTACTGCTTGTAAAATATTTAAGCAACGTGACAGGACGTGCTTTCAGCTTTAAGCCTTAAATTTCATGCAATAATAATAACACCACTTTAAACATTGAACAAATTCAAATTTCAAATATCTTTTCACTGTTAAATATCACACACACATGGACATAGTTTGGGTTTTTACATTAATTGAAGTTCTAAGCTATGGCTGATTAGTGTATATGTTAGAATGGCCGGCATTTTAAAAAGCATTTCAAATGCTAGCCCACACAATCTGTATGTAATGGTAATGTGTGTTTTAGCCTGGTTATTATTATGCTAGCTTAACATTCCATAAAGTTGGCCACTGAGACACTTGATATCTATTGCTGAGTTTGACTAAAACTCAGACCTCCGATTAGGAAAAATAAAAGATAATTCCCCCTCAACTTGGAATTCCTACTTGGGAATGTGTCCTCAACCCCAAGTTTTATGATATTTACCACTAGACAAAGCATTTTTTTTTAAAAATCGTGTCAGAATTTTGTTTTTGGGTTGCAATCTCTTATGCTTCAGGGTGGACATTTTAATCTGGAAATGTTGCTAAGGAAGCAGGAAATGGTTCTTTTCTGTACTAACCTCCCACGAACAGGGTTTTAGCTTGATGGTATTCTTAGACCCAGACCTTTTGAACTTTCATGAGGAAACATTTTTGATGGAGAGTACAAAGCACTTTTGTCAAGCCAAATGCACAACATACAATTTTCAAAATCTCAGAAACGCTGAGATAAAGCTAAGATAAGCGCTGTCTATCATGGGAAATTGTGGCTTTGTGGCTATTTTGTTGGTAAACAAGAAAAAAGAAATAAAAGAAAATATGGAAGAAGGAAGGATTTTTTTGAGACACACATGCAGCTGTCTGTTCTGCAAAGAGAAGTGGAGGTGTAGTGAGAAGAAACCGCTATTTTGAAACTGTGCGCCGGCAGGAATCATGTCAAGTTTGTTTTTGTTTTTCCTAAGAACCAGTTGAGTCAGACATGACAAATAATTTCTTTTAGATGCGATATTCTTGTGGTTACAATCTGTACACAAAAAGAAATGGATGGGTGGAACACTGGATTCAGGGATCTGCTGCACGTGACTGCAACAGAATTTGATTTCTCTCGTGCTCTTGTTAACTGTTTCTCATTGCTGTAGTCTCTTGCTGTCAGTTGCAGAGGGGTTCACAGTACACGATACATTGCAGAGAAAATCAAACGTGCTTGAAAATATTGGACCCTCTGAGACTAAGAGGCAAAGAGGAGTAAATAATAATGCTAAAGAAATCATTGATATAATGGAAGACTGTTATTGACAGGTAAAATAAAATACTCATTTACACACACAAATACTGCAATTAAAATTACCACACTTGTTTTGAGTTTAATGTAAATGAAGCATGTCTTTGCATGTGTATGAGTTCATTTGTGTGTGTGTGTGTGTGTGTGTGTGTGTGTGTGTGTGTAGGTGTGAATGTGTGTAACATTTTATTTTATCGTTGTGAATAACATAGTCTCTTCCATCATGTCACTGCTTGACATCTTTGTGTGTGGGGGGAGGGCATGAAAATAGGAAAATATGCCTTCATCCAACATCTGTGAGATTCTGAGCCATCTTTTCCTTTTGTTCACACACACAGAAAGAGATACACAATTTCCATAAAATACACAAAGGCTTTGTTTGACACTGTATGTGTGTATCTGTGTGTGTGTGTGTGTGTGTGTGTGTAGCGTGAGAATGTAGTTAGGGCCAGTCGCAGGCCAGCAACGACCCCAAGCACACTCAGAGCCTCAATGCTGGCATTGATGAGTGAAAGGGAGAGAGAGAGAGAGAGAGAGAGAGAGAGAGAGAGAGAGAGAGAGAG
>JAOTRR010000001.1:2347650-2359338 GCA_028570945.1 Gogo arcuatus
AACCTGCACTACTGTCAGAGCTGCTGTTATAGAGAATTAATCAACACCTTCTGATAACGGCGCGCTGCTCATCCATTAGTACTGTGGTGTTAAAAAACGAGCTGAGATGCAAATTTAAATACATCACCTGATCTAGCTGCTGTGTTCTGGAAAGGAGAGTCCTGATGATGTCATCAAAAGGTGCCAGGTTTTTTAAAAATATGTATGTAGTATGTAGGGTGTGTGTGTGTGTGTGTGTGTGTGTGTGTGTGTGTGTGTGTGTGGGTGGACACACCTTCGTCCTTGTCCTAGTCTCTCTCATCTTGCTGGTTTGGATTTCTCGTCTCTCAGCTGCTCTCCAGGTTATTTATAACACCATCCTCAAGTATCTGAACCGCTCAGGAGGTGCCGAGTGTGTGTTTCTATCATATATGCAGTGTATATACACACGCGCACACACACACACACACACACACACGCTCAAGCATTGTGTTAAATATGCACCAAAACATATATATGATCATCTTCCAATCACATTGCAGAATGCCGGTGATGTCATTCAGCACGGTTTGAGAAACTCCAGATGTTATTGTTAACGATTTCCATCCGTTAAAATGAAACTGAATCCCACTCCTTGTACCTGGCTACTTTCGGTGCTAATGTTGGCTAACAGGACAAAAAGTTATAGAGTGAATATCATCAATGCTCCAGTAAAAGATTGTGTTTTTTTTTTTTTAAACTGAAGTTTTCCGATTTTGTTTCCGAATTTCTGATGAAGTCATATTTACAGAACAAATGTGACGTAGAAAACACTGATGGAAATTCGAAGTACAGATGTTTGTAAATCTGCTAACATCTTTCCTTTCGTCTTTCTGTTAACGTCTTTTTTTTTTTTTAAATCCATTTGTTGAAATGTTATTTTAAGTTCTAGCTAAACGATCGAGGGCTGATGCTGGAGAACATTTTTAACTTTTGCCTTTCCAGCGTGACAATGATGAAGCTCATCGAGGAGGAAATGACTGAGATTGTTGTGTTTAGCATTCTGCCTGAAAACAAACAAACAAACAAACAAGCACACAAGCACACAATGCTGAATGACGGTTTAGCTAACTGCTAGCTGTGGAATCTGTCAGTATGTCTGCGTTGCTATGGAAACACGTCTGCATCATCACTTAGTAACTACAATAACCGCGACGCGACATGATGGCAGTAAACCTCACACACAGTTTCATTTCCTTTTATTCCTTACATCAAATCGAGTGGAACAGTTCGGTTTTTAACTGTTTGTTGTGTTGATCAGAGAAAAATCAGAGCGAGTGCGTAAGACTTCTTTTCATAAAACTTAATTTTCTCTGTTTAATAAAAACACAAACTTTAACGTGAACACAGCAGCACAGAGGAGCTGAACTCAGTGGATCAGTTTAATGAAGTGCTGCTGGTAATCATTTCCCTACACAAATAACCACAACACACACACACACACACACACACACACACACACTCACTCTCTCTCTCTCTCTCTCTCCCTCTCCCTCTCCCTCTCTCTCTCTCTCTCTCTCTCTCTCGCTGTGTCTAGGACCCTGTGCCTGTGTCTCTGGTGAATTTGGTGATGAACTCACCCATCTCATCCATGAAGGACCTACAGGAACTGCTGGACGTTCACTCCGTAGGTAAAGCGGACACACACACACACACACAACAACAACAACAACAACAGACTCAGTACTGTCCTGCAAGTTTAAATATGCAAATACATGCAAATTTATACACACATATGCTCAGTTAAAAGAAACTTTATATTTGAACAGAATTTAATATTATGATAATATTGCTCTGTGTGTGTGTGTGTGTGTGTGAGAGAGAGAGAGAGAGAGAGAGAGAGAGTGAGGTAGAGAGAGGGAGAGAGATGGTAATAATTGCATAAAAACCAGTAGCTGAAGACAGGGACAATGACCTTGAGCTCACTGCAGCTTTTGGTTTAACGCACGCACACACACACACACACACACACACACACACACACACACACACACATAAGGCCAGGCTATTGTTCGCCATACACCAGACTCCTCTCTTCTGTACAACAATAATTGCAGTAGCCATGGGAGGCACTCACACACACACACACACACACACACAGTGTGTGTTCAGGCTTCAGCCGGCTGTGAGCCACATGTTGTTAGTGCAGCAAATACACACACCCTTAACACACACACTCCTGCACTAACTCCCCCCGCCAACACACACACACACACACACACACACACACTCTTATTGACAGATTGTGCTATTACATTCGTTCATATTGATGGCGAACTGGAGACCAGGCTGCTCTCAGGGAATAAAGAGCAGCGGTTGTACAAACAACACAGTTTCCTTTGTGCGACGGCGAACAATGCGACTGAAAAAAGTTAACGGCATCACAATTAAAGCCCAATGTCACTAAACCACACACACACACAAACACACACACACCCCAACATCACAATGCCACAGCAGCATGGTGCGGATCGACTCGAGGCTGGAAAAGATTTTCAGTTTCATTTCTGTTCCAGTATCAAACCTTCAATAATTAGCAGATCCAATACGCTAGTGGACGATTTGACAAGTTCTCATCAGATTAACTTCAATCAGTATTGTATGCAAATGCAACGACATGACAGTTTTACGACCTGCAAATCCATTATCTTTTTTGTAAACCTACAAACGTTTCAGAAGTCACAGCTATAAAGTAATTGATGTTGCAAGTATAAATTAAAATTTATGTGTGAAAAAAGGTTCATGCTTATTTATAAATCCCTGGTTTTTAGGGCGTTAACTAAATTACAGAATTTATATCTTAATTAAGGACATTTTTACATTCTACGGAAAAATCTGTATCACAATATTTAGCTTGGTAACAAATTTCCGGCAAGTCTGTAATGCTGTACTTGAAAAATCTACAAAATTATTATGGTTTCGGGAATATTTTCATTTATCCTCTGCACAAAATAACACCGTAACGAGAAAGAGGAAAGAAATAGATGCAAGCATCCAATCAGCTACCTCACGTGTATAGATTTTGGTCAATGTTATACGTTCTGTCATTTTGCAATGTAATTTATTGTAATATCGATATTATACAGTATATCGTCCAGTCCTAAAACTTACGATTACAGCTATAGAATTTTGATTGACTCCATATAGAGAGCTGACGAGGCGGGGCTAAAAGGAAACATTTAACGAGTTGCACTACAACTTTTAAAACTATGCACATACAGGCTTAATCATAAAGCGCAATGTACAGCACAAAATGTGAACAAAGCCCAAAATTCCAGAAGTGTAATTTCATGGAATTGCGGACGTTGACGCCACACGGAGAAGGCAATCCCTTTGAAGTCCTATTGTTGTTTTAGCTGAAAACTACTATCATAATCTATGATACTGTTTATCCTAATTTTATGAAATGCTTACGTGTTATGCTGTTAAGTGTTTTCCAGTCAGAATGGCTTCCAAGTAGCACCTTAAAAAGTAATAATAAGAAGAAGAAGAACAAGAATCCCTTTTTGGTAGCTACGAATGTTTTCCTGTAATTGTAGTCTTAGCTATCTAACTATGAGCTAGCGTCCACTTCCTATACCGATACTAAACTTGGCAGCTAGCAACTGAAACTATGTTAAATTTTCTTTCATGCATCTTCTACGAATTTATTTTTAAATTTTAATACAATGCTAGCAACAAAACAGTCTTGTTTATTGAGAAAAATGATTTGATTACCAATGTAGCTTACATGAACATCTTCAGAAATATTTGCCAGATCGAAATGAATCGATTTTTTTTCAAAGCTAGCTAGCTTAACCTGCTATTAAATAAGCAAGCTAGCACTACCAAAGGTACGCGTTGGAATATTTTAGCTAAGCAACAGTTATTTCAGTGAGAAGGACCCTTTTATAAAGAACACTTTATTGTTTTTAAGGAAGAAATATGGTGCACCTGGTGACTGTAATGTGAATGTGAAACAACAGCCTAGGGTCGCTAAAGCACAAAATGCTTATTTGATAAAATGAGTGCTAATAATACTACTTCTATGAGACATTAGCATTTGGGACACAGCCTGATTTTCTGTCTCTTCTTTCCAGAAGAAGAAGAGGACGAGGATCATTCAAATGGAACGCATAAACGCCTTCCCAGAAGTCTCGGTGAGAGCCGCTCCCAGCTTCCCTTCCTCTCTTTGTCTTCCTCCATCTCTCTGTCCCTCTTTTGTCTTCTTCCCTGAATATTCCTAGTTGCTGTTATTTTGAGCTGTTTCTGCTCCACAATGGCTTTTAGGTACATTATGTTTGTATGTGCAAGCCTGTGTGTGCGTGTGTGTGTGTGGGGGGGGGGGGGGCGTGTGTGCGCGCACATTTAGTTTGGCGCTTGTCGGCTGTCTGCATATCTCCGAGTCAGCATCCAGTCTAGCCGCTTGTCCTTAGCCCACCTTCTGAACACACACACACAGCGATTTGAGTGCCCTCTTCACATCCTCTTCACTTGCTCTCACACACACTCTTGAGTGTACACACACTCTGACAGAGCTGAGGGCGTAAGTTATGGTTTGTGTGTGTAGCGCCGTTAGTCCTGTCTGCTACTGACATGCAGGGAATCCAGTTCCAATACATAGCAGGACAGAATGTGTGTGTGTGTGTGTGTGTGTGTGCGTGAGTGTGTGAGTCCTGGTTTGTCCTCATGACATGTCTCCCTAAGTTAACAAGAATGGAGCTTAAAGTTAAACTTGATCATTATTAGTCTTTCTTTTCGTTTCTTGGTCTCAATGTAGCACTTAGCATGAAATGCTAGTCATAACTGCCTAATGCTAAGTTAGCTAGCTATCAAAACACTGCATTTCACAAGTGTTATCTAGCTAACTAGCCAATGATAAGATTGTTGTTAATGTTCAGTAGCTAAACAAATTTACTAGAATGTTAGGTAAACTTGTATTTTGTAAATAATACCAGGAGTTAAATTCACTAGCAAGCAAGCTAACGTGAGGTAAACTATTCAAATGTGGAATTAAAATAATTAGCCTACTTCTCTCCATGCTGGATAAACACTTCCTAATAAGGATTACCGTGTATGGTGTGTGTCTATTAACCATTTTTACCTCAGTATTTAATCATTTTAATGGTTCACTGAAAATATTAGATGATTTTAAGCAAAGCTAGCAAGCAAGCTAACGTGAGGTAAACTTTTATGGTGTCTTATCGAGTTTAACTTGTGTGTATGTGTGTGTGTCTCAGATGATGTGCAGATGGCTCAGCCAGCTGTATGTAAGGTGCGAACTGAGGTGATGGAGATTACGCGCTCCATGTTGGACCGAAGCAATGCTAACTTTCTGCTATGGCCACTTTGTGTGGAGGTGCAGCGCTGCTCAGGCTGCTGCAACACACGGACACTGCAGTGTGTCCCTGTTACCACCAAGACGCGCATTCTACAGGTACACACATGCACCCACACACACACACACACACACTGCCTGCCCTGGCCTTCCCAGTACCCAGCACTGTCCTACTTCCTGTCCCATATACACACATCCTGTACCACATTAGCAGACACAAACACATCTTTTCCACCTTTATTACAATCTGCTAAGCTCTGGAGATGTTTTTGAATTATCCAATAGCAAAACACCAAATTACAGCCACTGGTACAACATTTGGTAGCTAACTAGTTATCTAGCTAGTGTTTAGTAACCACTATACACTTTAATAGAAACCAAACAAAGTTTTGGTTAGTGAGAAGTTTTGCTCTTTGCTCTTTAGGCATTTATTTGGAAAAATACAAAAATTCATTACGTCATAAATACCGTCCGTTTGTCGGAATTCACCCGCATGATTATCTGCGTAGCTTGCTTGAAACTGTTGCCATGGAATTGTGCGAGGTTAAAGTTAATTGAAAAATGTTCATTTTTCCACAGCCTCTATATAAGCAAGCTAGCATTACGAGGGTTCTTATAGGAGCATGTTAGCTAAACATAAATTTCTAGCTAGTGAACATACTTTTAGGTTAGCTGAGCATTTTAAACATTTATACAATAATACTGCGACATTTTTAGTTGTAGGAACTTGAGCAATGACTACAGATTACTTTTATGTGATAGTTTTTGTCTAACTGTGAAAGTTCTGTAAGCAAGGTACTGAAAAGTGAAGTGAAGAGACCTAGTATTACATCATGTTTTCAAAACATTGCAACATTCTCTGTTAGTTAAGTAATAGCACACTAAAATATGGTTTTATAGTACAGCTAGCTGGCTAGCGTATCGGGGGTCATCGACTGAGCAGCTAAATACAAGGAGCTAGATAGCTACTCTGACTATAAAATATAATATTAAATAAAATAAGATAGCAGAGAAGATACTATTATAGTCGATAAATATTACTTACAAAAGCTAGATAGCTAGGCTAGGCTAGTGCAACACTATAACTTCCTTTTGTAATGCTAATTTTTTTTCTTTTGTCTTCCAGATGACTAAGATCCAGTTCGTCAACAGACACCCCGTCTACGAGAAGGTCATCCTACCTGTGGAGGACCATCTCACCTGTCGCTGTAAATCACAAACTGTCAGTCAAACCACTTGGACAAAGACCACAACGTCCCCACCTCCTCCCCCCAGACTCATCACCAAACCTCCCATCCCCAGGAGCCAATCAAAAGAGGAGCTGCATCGCCACGACGACCTAAAACACAACCAGAGGTTCCAGCTGGCTGATCAAGAGACTCAGTGGCAATCGAAATACACACTGTCACACACACAGAGAGTGCCCGTACACACACCTGTACACACACCTGCACACACACTCACACACACGCAGGGCTCAAGTTCGGAAGACGCATTGACAAGGCACGCGAGCTTTGGCGTAACACGTATGCTGAGTGACACGACGCAACACCTCACACCAATGCAAGAGCACCACACACACCACTCGGAGCCAGAGAAGGTTCAGGAACACCACACACAACCTGGCAGTGGTGACGATAACATAAAATCCACGGCGAGCGGAGAACACCCGGAACATCGTCAACATCACCACGACAACCATGAAGCATTGACAAAACACCAACACAAGCTGAGCAAATCAAACGCCACTGAGCATCACCACAGCCAATCAGACGTGACGCTTCATCACAGCAGCCAACTGGAAGCCCCTATTGTCAGCTACAGCCATCTAGAGGTCATTGGCCAGTCAAGCGGCCAAAGCGAGCTGTCTAGCCAATTGTCAACGCCCAGTTTTCACCAATCAGAAGTGAAAGATCAGCGCCAAAGCCAGTCAGAGACAGACAAGCTATCAGAGTCAGGGCAGGAAAAAACAGAGCATCATCATCATCATCATCATAATCATCACCATCATCCAACACAAGCTACCACGCAAAGAGCAGGTGTGTGTCTAATGCAGGATGTATGTGTGGTTTGTCATTTACACACACACACACACACACACACACACACACACACACACACACACACCTACAGCTTGTCCTTATTGTATTATAATTAGCATTGCATCTGTGTCCTGTTTTCCAACGTCAGTAGTGAGATTTATTAACAGGTCAGGAACTTTGAGATGATTGCTTTCCACAATCGTTTAACACAATTTCCTTTCTGCATTTCTCATTACTCTACAGTGACAAACGCTCCCGCTGGCACGCCTCCTGCACCTCGCACACCCCCTCCAGCCCTCCCTCAGCGGAAACGAAGGAGAAAGCAAAGGAGGAGAATGAGCAAGTCTGCCATGAGGGCCATGATCATGTAAGAAACAGGGAAAGTAATGGAAAAAAGAGTATCTTGTTTGCCGAGTTCAGCTCGAAAATGTATGATTGTACTCAAGTAAGTTAGGGTTTGTCAGGTTTCCTGTCAGATTAGCTCATGTTAGCCCGCTAGCGTTAATACTCTCAAAAATATTGTCAAGTTAGCTTATCGATATTTCTCATAGCTAGATAGATAGATACCATTGTCAAACTCTCATATGAACATTCATGAATATGACTTTAAATCCTGTCAGAAATCCTGTCATGTTACTTCACGTTAGCTAGTAGGTTAGCATTAGCAGTCATGATTATAAACAATTGTGATGATGATTTAAAATTCCTGTCAGAAATCCTGTCAGGTTAGCTCATGCTAGCTAGTCTACTAGTGAGTGGTGAAGATTATGATTATTTGTAAATATTGCTCAAAAATCCTCTCAGAAATCTAGTCACTTTAGCTTAAATTAGCACTGAAGTTTACTAATATTTGTTAACATGAACTAAATCTGCTCAGACATCATGTTAAGGTCGCTCATATTAGCTAGTTTGCGGGTGTTAGCAGTGTGTATCCTGAACATTTATGACTGCCACTTAAACCTGACAGAATTCCTGTCATGTTAGCTCATGTTAGCTAGTTTGCACGTGTTAGCAGTGAATATTCTAAACACTTATGATTATGATATACAGCATAATAAAAGCATACTAGTAAAAAGTCCCTCAGGGAGCAAATGGCTTTTTTGACACCAAGAATGAATTAATTCCAAATATGAATGTTCTTGTCAAGTTACCTTGTATGAACAAAGCCATGAGGACAGAGAACACTGTAAACTAGAAGAGTCGCTAGCAGCTGCTCATGCTAGCTGAGGTTACCACAGGACATTATGGGTAGCTAACTTAACTAATGTACTTAAAAAAAACAAAAGACAATGATAAAACAGACAAAACAGACTATGGGTTCTGAGTATTTGGTAGGACAGTTAATATTTCTGAATATTTCAGTTTCAAGCTGACTCGGCCTTAATAATTCATAGGGTGGGACTTAAGACACATTGAAAGCGGCTTGACGATGGTCATATGTTTGTGGTGCAATCCATGTAATCTTGTTTAATTGTTTTAGAACTGATTGATAGTTCTTGGTTCTGGACTCAAACACTCAGAGCCTAATGCCTTCAGTAGTTAATCTGTTCAGGAAGAAATTAAATTTCCTTGTTTTAAAATCTAATTAAATGTATAATATGGATTCTGATTTCCTCCTCCTTTAGGGTCATGTCCTAAACGAACCGGCACTTTGCCATCACGGACCAGAAGAAACCCGGAGAGACACGGGACACCTCACAGACACTGACACACTGGAAATATTGCTCACAATAACTGGAAATGAAATGGCTTTGGTCTCTGATACATAAACTCAGAATGACTGTGTTTCCCAGCAGCCAGCACGGCCAAGAAGCTCCGACGCTCGGCATTATGGGATATCTTTAGCGTTCATTGCACATGAAAGAGACACTGCTGGCATCGCCTGCCAAATAATGAGACTGCATGGAAACCAATGCAGGAAGAGTTTGCCAAATAATGAGATTGCATCTAATACAAAGCAGACAGCCTGCCAAAAAATGAGACTGCATCTCACACTATGCAGAGTCAGCCTGCCAGATAATGAGACTGAATCTAATACAAAGCAGACACAACCTGCCAAATAATGAGACTGCATGGAAATCAGTGCAGGGATGATTTGCCAAATAATGAGATTGCATCTAATAAAAAGCGAGACACCGCCTGTCAAAAAATGAGGCTGCATCTCTAATTATGAGGAGTCAGCCTGCCGAATAATGAGACTGCATCAAAATCAATGCAGACAACCTGCCAAATAATGATATTATACCTAAAACAGTGTAACACTGGCTGCCAAATAGTGAGATGTAATTGTAAGATAAATACATAAAGAATATGACAGATACTTAACCTACATTTGCAAAATAGTGAGCAATAGTGACTAATGGTGTGTCATGTTGTGTTTCTTGAATTACTTTGTGGGGAAAAAAGTCCAATATGGACTATAAACTGCCGATACATACAAGTCCCAGTTACCCTGGACTGCAACAGAGCAGATTAAATCTTACAACTGTGGCTAATCAAGATAACTGGATGCTACTGAACAGACATGAGGACTTGAGCCACAACTTTACTGGGAGTGTTAAATATTACACAAATTAATTTAAAACCTAATGCCAACCTCACATTCGTCACATACTGCTTGCTTGTAAAGTGTTCTTGTGTTGAATAGCCTCAAATCTCAACATGTGTGATAGACGTTTAACTGAGATATCGCGCATTGGAATTGTGTTTCTCAAGAAACAAAGCAGGAAAACATGTTTCACTGTACTACTAGCAACCCTGCTAATGCCAGTCATAGCACAACTGGAATATACTGCATGTTTTAGCTTGAGCGCATTAGCCAAAACAAGGCCAAATTTTTTAAAAAAAACCTGGTTTATCATGTGTTATCATCAGCCTGTGAGGGGGTGATATAAAGAATGTCAAAAACTGTGCTTAGTCACGCTAAAACTACTGATGCTACAGATGCTAGCAGAAACTGGTGTATTAAAACTACTGTTTGCTAAGTAATGCATAAGGCTATATTGTAAATGTTACAAATTTTTTATTTTTCAGCTTTTATTTTTTCTTAACTTATTTATGAAAATGGTAGATGTTTCCATCTGCTTCTGACAGTAATAAAAATGTTATTAATGATAATTATTGTAATAATGTAATAATGCTATTTTAATATAAATATAAAGATGTGGGAATCACGTTGCCGTTTCTGTATGTTCCATTTTCTAAGTAAGTGTGTTACGTGTGAGGATGTTGCGTCTTGGTGTGAAGCAACGCGCTGCATCTTTGTTACACTTCCACAAGAAACCATTGTGTAAACATTTAAAGTTTATAGAAGAGGAAACTGATTTGCCAAAACAGGATGTAGGTCAACAAATTCAGCTTTCATCCTCTGAAACTGTGTGTGTGGGTTTGAGTTTATGTCCTTATGTGGACTGCGTGTGAAGGGAAGAATTATGTTCAACTGGCAACCAGAAAGATTCCAAAATAGATATTAACCAGCAAAGTGACTTGAGAGAGACTTAATTAGCAGTGAGTAACGTCAAGTCTGTAACTGACTAATAGAAAATAAAATGATAAACAGATTTTGTATGCAAAGGAAATGAAACAACATAGTGTTTATTAGCACAACTCCAGAGTTGGGAAGTAACGAAATATAAATACTTCGTTACTGTACTTAACTAGAGTTTTCAGGTATCTATAGCCTACTTTACCTGAGTATTTATTTTTCTGACAAATGTTTACTTTTACTCCCTACATGTTAACACAAATATCTGTACCTTCTACTCCTTACATTTTCAAATCCGACTCTTTAGTTTTAATGCATTTTTGACGGGAATTATTGATTATTTTTATTTTGCATCATTGCGCGCCTTCCCAACATCAAGACCAATTTCAACATAAAGCCGATGGGATAAAAACACCTAGAAAAGACAACGCGGATTAAAACCAACCCAACCTGGCAACCCTGACTCTGATTCAAAACATAAGCTGTGTTCAAATTCGACAAACTGAGACAAACGGGTTTTCTTTGAACTTTTAAATTTGAATGTTTTTGTGCAAACATACCAAATTGTTTGAGTTAAATACCTAACGCTTTAGCTGTATGTGCTGTTTGCTCTTCAAACTCAACAAATAAGTTATTAGCAAGCATGTTAGAAATCCAGTAAGGTTAAGAAAGCTGTTAGTTAGCGTTATATACAGTTGGATTTTCAACTAATCCGTATCGACTGCATGTGCAAGTGGATTATTTATTTATCACAGAAATACTTGGCAATTAAAATATTTGCAGTGGAGCACCTTATATACGGTATTATTTAATAATTAATTTAAGAA
>JAOTRR010000001.1:2465275-2482466 GCA_028570945.1 Gogo arcuatus
ATATATTCTCAACTGCTAGAAGGCTAACCTGTCTGCTCCTCCCCTTCCTCTCGGCCAGCGGGCACCACGCGGGAGCACCTGGGTCTGGCTCTGGCGCTGAAGGTGCCTGTGTTTGTGGTAGTCAGTAAGGTGGACGTGTGTGTGGGCGGCGCTGTGCAGAAGACCGTGCGGCAGTTAGAGAAGCTGCTCAAGCTGCCTGGCTGCAACAAGGTTCCCATGCTCATCTCCAACCGTGATGACGCCGTCACCGCTGCCCAGCGCTTCGCCCAGTCATCCAGGTACACACTCAGAGTGTGTATGCATATGTATACGTGTGAACGATATAGATATTTATGAAGCTATATTTAATGTCTGCTTTTCTATGCACTAAGACACTCATCTTGATCGTTTCCTTTGCTCCCGTTGTTGCTTCACCTCATCACACCAACTCCGTGTGCAGCATCACTCCGATCTTCACACTGTCCAGTGTTTCTGGGGAGAATCTGGATCTGCTGAAGGTTTTCTTCAACATCCTGCCCCCCCTCAGCAACAGCAAAGAGCAGGAGGAGCTCATGCAGCAGCTCACCGAGTTCCAGGTTCACACACACACACACACACACACACACACACACACACACACACACACACACCTGATGCATTTATCCAGTGTATGAGAGATACATTTAACATCGCCAAAACAAATGTAACAGACATAAATTAAAACACAGCTGAGAGACAGGGTTTGTAAAAAAAAACTCTAAAATAGTATTAAAGTTTTTTAAATGGTACTAAAGTTAATATATCTGTAATTATATTATTTCAGTAATTTAATGTTTATTTTTTAATGTTATGCCGTGACTGTGTGTTGCAGGTTGATGAGATCTACAGTGTGCCTGATGTAGGAACAGTTGTCGGAGGAACACTCTACAGGCGAGTGGTTTTATCTAGCGATGATACCACAGCTTCAAAGGTCATTCTGTTTTTTATTTTTATTTTGGCTCCCACACCCACTATAGGTCTTGGGACTGTGTTGTTATTTTTCAGATTCGGGGTCATCGTTGTAACTGAATGTCAGTTTAACTGAGTGAGAAATGATCTATGTTAGCTGCTTTGCATGAGTAGATTACGTTAACAAGCTTGCTTAGACTTTAGACTTTGAGTTTCAGGTTAATTCTATGAGTCTTGCAATGTGGCTTGCCTGAAAGCTAGAGGAAAATGCAGCTAGCAAGCTAAGCATATGCGACCCTAACCCACTTTATAGGAATGAATTCGGTCACAGTTCACAACGAAAACAAATCAAAACAAACAACAACGATCTATCATAACGATAACATCGGAAACAATTTAAATAAATCTGTCACAGTAAAAAAGCAAACAAATTTGCCGTTACAACAAAAACAAAGGAAAGCAAACATAAATTCTCACAAGGAAAAGAAATGAAAGCAAACAAAAAGGATCAAAAAAGAGATCCTTTTTGAAGGAAACAAAAGAGAAAACTACCTTCACAACAAAAACAACCAAAAAAGAATATTGTCTTAACAAAAACAAACGATAGCAAACAAAAACAAACGAAGAAATCTGTCACAACAAACACAACCAGAACAAAATAAAATGTTCACAGCGAGACATGATCTGTCAAAAAAACAAAAAGCAAACAAAAATGATCTTTTACACAAAAACAACCAGTTTTGGTAATTGTTTAAATGAACATTTTCACAAATTATTTGTCATGACAAAACACGCTTTGCGTTATCTTCTTAAAAATAAACACTCAATCACTGAAGTACTGTTTCTACAATGTGTCCATGTTAGCATTTTTCTGTGTGTGTAGCGGTGTGTGTCGCGAGGGAGACCGCTTGGTAGTGGGGCCTACAGATGAGGGGAAGTTCTTGCGGTTGAAGGTGTGCAGCATGCAGAGGAACCGCTCGGCCTGCAGGGTTCTCCGAGCCGGACAGGCAGCTACGCTGGCACTCGGCAACTTCGACCGCTCGCTACTACGCAAGGTAAAGTTCTGACGCTCACGCTTAGCATAGCATAGCTACAATTGTATTGTATGCAAACGTTTGGGGCCCCTGGCCATATCACATATTTTGTAGGTTTTTGAAATGAAAAGAAATAAAAACAAACTCTACAGCAAACTCTTTTCTGCAAAATAGTAATTATGGCATGTGCAGAAGTTTGAACACCTGACTAAGTCATTATTTAGTGCTGACAGTTACAACAACACTGACATAACTGTTAGACTTGCTGTTGTTAACAGTCACACTAAGTATAACAAAATGTTTCTAACATTCTTGTTACGTGTTCTGTGTGTGTGTGTGTGTGTGTGTGTGTGTGTGTGTGTGTATGTGTGTGTGTGCGTGTGTGTGTATGTTAGGGCATGGTGATGGTGAGTCCCAAGATGAACCCCACCATTTGCTGGCAGTTTGAGGCGGCTATCGTGCTTCTGTTCCACGCCAAGACGTTCCGCGGTGGCTTCCAGGTCACAGTCCACGTTGGAAACGTTCGGCAGACGGCCACGGTGGAGTGTTTACTCGGCAAGGTGGGCGTGGCTGTTTTGTTTTCCTCTATTTACTAGATCACTGACAAACCCTTAGTCATGGGTGTGTTAGTGCAGAGTGTCTGAATAGCAGAGGAGCATGAATGTGAAAATGTTCACGATATACTGTAGCATATTTGTGTGTGTGTGTGTGTGTTGTGCAGGAGGAGCTGCGCACGGGCGAGAGGGCTGTAGTGTGCTTCCGCTTCCTGAAGCACCCTGAGTATCTGCGCATCGGAGCAAAGCTACTGTTCCGAGAAGGTGTGACCAAGGGCATTGGGCATGTGACCCACCTGGTGCCGTCTGGTCAGAACAGCACACATGACCAGAACCACAAACTACACCAGAACCACAACTAGAGAGAGAAAGAGAGAGAGCACAGTGTCTACTGTGATGTCAGCGAATAGGAGACAGTTTGGGGCGGGGTTTCCCGTTAAGGTGAAAAAAATGTCTTTAGCTACAAACATGCTTACAACAAACCAACAATGTTTTAACGCTAAAACTTCCTAGTGACCTCACGCCCCGGCCTACTCACTTCTGATTGGCTGACAGTTGCCTGTGGAACGCCTCTAATGCGGACGTGGTGAAATACGGTAAGATATTAATCTAAATGTATGCCCTTGATACTATGTAATAGCGTTGATATGTAACCATGACGACGAACTTAAATTACGGTATGGCTTTAGGCGTATATTTACTCTTCGCTCCTGCCTTTGCTGGTGTGCAGCTGAATAAAAATATAGAATGACATCCATTTACACAGCAAGGAATGATTTATACGCTACGGAGATAATATCTTCTGAGACGTCGCCATAACAACAATCATATAACGGTGGTTTTTAGGAATGGACTAGAAAGATAGCTAAATAAAGTGAGTTCTTTTCATATTGTTCATTTATAAGGAGGCAAAACATACACAACCCCATGAGTGAGAAGGCTAAAGTGTGTGGTTTGGGACACGTCAGTTAGATGTCGCTGACAGCAGTTACCTGGCCTGTAGAGTGAATTAGGGTGTGTGGTTTGGGACACACAGTGGCCCACACTGGCCTAATTCTCCAATATGGTGCCCTATAATGTGAATAGAGTGTGTGGTTTGGGACGTATCCATAGTAGCTTGATTCTCCTCTATGGCATTAACCTGCCCTAAATAGTGAATAGTGGTTTGGGACACGTTCACAGTGGTCTAATTCTCCACTATGCTGTTTATTTGCCCTATATGGTGAATTAGGGCAAATAGATTGCGACACAACGACAGTGGAATGATGATGGTAAGATCTTCATAACAGTACTTACTTGGCCTATATTATGGTGTGAATTATGGTGTGTGGTTTGGGACACAACCGCAGTAGGATGATCAAATGTTTGTGACAGTATGTATCTGGCCTATATTCTGAAAAATGTGTATGGTTAAATAGTGAATAGTGGTTTGGGACATGACCACAGTGGCCTGATTCTCTGTTTATTTGCACTATATAGTGAAGTAGGGTGTGTAGTTTGGGACACGTCCACAGTAGAATGATAATGATCAGACACTGGACTGGATCATTATTATGTTATTATGAGTACATTGTTATTATGACCCATGATTTCTACTGTAATGGTGTCTATGCGGCTTATACAGGGACTAGGATGTGGTTTAGGACACGTCCACGCTGGAATGATGAGATGTTTCTGAGAGTATTATCTGACCTACAGTTTATAGTGAAATACGGTGTGTGGTTTGGGACACGTCCACTGTGGACTGGTGATAATGTGAACTTGCGTAGGTTACAAACTATATTCCCCCCGCCCATGTGCATGACCCCCAGAGCATTTCTTTGATCATTTTTCAATCTGAGCCAAGAGTCCCGACCCTGATGAGTAAGAAGCGCATGATGTGAGGGATAAACACAACCTTGTACAGTAACTGTGTCAGTAGATAGGACCTAGAAATCATAATCGCACATCACAGACGTTTACTTGTGGTAAGATTTAATAGACTCACATTAGATGTGAATATTTATCATTTTATTCTAATGATCATTTCTTCCCACAGTAG
The DNA here is from genome assembly GCA_028570945.1 of Gogo arcuatus. Classification (NCBI taxonomy): domain Eukaryota; kingdom Metazoa; phylum Chordata; class Actinopteri; order Siluriformes; family Anchariidae; genus Gogo; species Gogo arcuatus. Next base: position 2,469,832 of record JAOTRR010000001.1, read on the forward strand.
TGAGTGATTAGCAGGTCTAATAAAGGAGGTACAGTCGAGTTCACTATTAAAAAGTGTTCCTCAGTTATCAGAAACGCAGAACGAGGAAGGAAATCTGGACAAAAATGAAGAATAAAGAATACAATTCAAAATCAAATTGTCTGCACAATGATCCGGCCTAAATGAAAAATTAAACTGCTCAAGTTGCAAATTTCATTTCCTATACAAGCATGAGTCACTTGTGCCAAATATAAAATTCAACTTAAAATGTATTTTTGTTTAATTTTATTTTTATTACCTATTAGTATTTCATGGTAATGACTGAAATGGAAAAGCGAATAGGAAAAAATCTAAATCTCGTTTTTGATTTTTAAATTTTTTTCTTTTCCATAGCACTAGTGCTAACATCTCAGCGATGTGTAATTTGCATTTTGTTTATTAATTTTGACGCAGAAAACTGGAACCTTGTGATTGATCACATTTGCGGTTTTTTTTTTTTTGGGAATATTTTTGTCAGATATGTAGGAAAATGAATAACAAAAGCATTTTTTGCACTTTATTATTTTTATTAGGACTATCCTTTTATTTTTGGATGGATTTTCCTTCCATTTATGAACGATTTTTATATAGCTTCTGAAATAGAATGTTTGTCTGTGGACTAAAGTACAGTTCTAGCTTGTTTGTGCCAAGCGAGGACTGTAAGGCTGCTTTCACACTTGACGTTTGACACGTGACCCTACAAGATAGCTCTCGATCAATCAGATCGCAGCTCTGTGGACACACGAGAAAAAAATGGTGCTTGTTTTTGAGCGAATATAAGTGTTAAGACGTCTCGGGCCAGTCCCACTTCAACTCCTCTTAAAAGCTCATACAAGCTGCTTCAGCATCGTTACAATAAATCTAATCTTTATTAATAATAATAACAATAACAATACCAGCTAACGTAGTTATGGTTACAGTGTGAGCTGGGTTTGTTTTTTTTTAAATATCAGTACATTAAGTGTAAAAGCAGCCTAAGTTATAGACGTCCTGAACCGCAAGTTTAAAAAAAATACTGTTTCGACTTAATGTCTCATTATTTCAGGATAGTGTTGTTGTTTTAACTTATTTTAACCATTTCATAATTGGTGAATAGACAAACGTGTTAGTTTTAGTGAAAGTAAACTATCTTACTGTCTGAGAAACAGTTATTAGCTAATATTCAATAAATTAGTCTTATTGATAGATCGTGGTGTTAAATACTAAATCGGATTAACGAGATAATTTAAAATGATATTACCTAGAAATTACGCATTGTTAAATCGAAATGGTGACATTTCGTAAAATAACGAGTTCTCAAAAACAATACGTTTAGTTCAAATAACAGTATACCTTGAACTCATTAGAAACTAAATCAAAATGACGAAGTTAAAATGAGGTTAAGTTTTCTTTTTGTTCCAGCTTGCGCTTCAGGGCGTCTGTATTAAATTGTTCGTATTTGTAAAGTCAGGATGTTAGCGGGTTTAGCAGACTGAAATATTTGTGAACATTTTCCTCAGATGTTTGACATGTGCATGTTGTGTGTTCGTGCTGTTCTACTTCCTGAATTCCTGAGGCTTCGTGCAATTAATCAGCAAAAAAACAAACAAAAAACACCAACACGCGAATGTATTGTACTTCGTGGCCAACTCATCGTTTTGCACTTGATATTTTTGATGCTTATTACTGTGATGTGTGTAACATTTTTTTCAACATTTTGTCTTGCGTCCCATGGCACAGCGTTTGGCTGATGCACTGCATGCTGTGCGGAATTCTGGGATGCGCTCACGCTCATGACCTGCAAGACATTCCAGATTTACAAGAAATCAGTGTCTGTGAATTGCACTGTACTTAAACGCAACTAGTTTGTAAGTAATAAAGAGATGTTTTATTGTGGACTGAGGTTTCCCGAGTGAATGTTGTGGAGAAATTGGGAATTACTCAGCCAGCTCCAGAATTATTGGCGCCCTTGGTAAAAAAAAAAATAGTAGGGGGGAAAAGTCTTAATCTCACACTGAAAATATGAGAGATTTAATCTTTATCAGTTTATTAGAAGGTAATTTATTCTAAGAAAATAAAAAATGCATTAAATAAATGGAAGCTTGAGAGAAGCAATGTTTAAATACAAAGGTTTTTATTTATTTATTTATTTTGAACAAGATGTCATTTATCATTGTTCCGCATTATTGAGCACCATAGTGATTATTTATTATTTTTAATCTTAACAGTTAATGAAAAATTATATTTATTAGCAGATAAACGTAATGCAGTTTGCACACTGAACTCAAACCTATACAGCAGAAAAAAAGAAAAGTGACATGACACATACATCCTGATTTTGTGTCAATGTGGGTGGAGCTTAAGCTACATTTGCTCAACTGACTGCCACCTTGATCATATGACATCACCACAATCACGTTCTAGCAAACTTGTCAGCTAAAACCAAGCCATAAAGAAAGGCAAGCGGTGGTCACATGGTGGAGTTCATTGACTCACTGGGTGATACCAGGACGTCCGGTGTTACAAACGAACACAAAACGCGCTATCACGTCTACACACCTGTACAAATAACTTAAACGTTGTGCAAATAATCATCTCTGACATACATTCATGTTCTAGAAAGGCCATGAACAGCAGTTATTAAACATTCATCAGATGTAATTATTGAAATCCTCCTAATCCTCCATTGTGCTTCTGAAGACGGTGAAGTAATGAATGCAAAAAGTGAAGCTCAGCAATGCACCAGAGTGTAGAGAAGAAGCACTTGGGAGTGTCTTGTTTCCTTCAGCCCTTTGCTTTCAGTGTGCACTAGAATTGAGGGCACGTCGGTTGGATTAGGACTGAATTATGGCAAGATTTAGGCTAAGCTCCTCTGTCTGGGTTTGATCCGCAGATACAGCTGTGAAAGGAAGATGGTCGATTAGTGAAACAATAATAATAACAAGAATAATCAGCTCTCAGGTCCATAAAATGTAAAATTATGCAATGACGAAAATTCTAAATCATTTTAGACACATGACACATACATGTAGCAACTGTGTTACTTTTTAGCTAAGATGACCAGGCATGAATTCTAGAGTTTGGGATGATGTGGGATATAGCTAACAACAGCTAGCATGCTGCAGTAAAAACGATCTACACACCCCGAGCAGGTTGCGGGGGATGTAGCCTTCGTTGTCTCCGCACCGCGCCCACCACCACTCGCTCTCGTCTCGGTCTTCGTGCCTCAGCACGGTTATGCAGTCGCCCTCGCTGAACGACAGCTCGTCAGCGTACTCGGCCTCGTAGTCCCACAGTGCGTACACAATACCACGGTTCATCACCCCCATTTTCTCCTGTACACCTACACACACACATGCACACATACACACACGCTTTGTTATTATCCTTCTATTAAAACATATTAATGTATATATGTATTAAATGCGTTATAAATGAGTTCTGCTCACTCTGTCGTGATCGTAACATCACTCACCGTAGAGGAACTGTGAGCACTGTGCGTATCCCTCCTCCAGCTCTTCGCACTTCTCCGCTGCCGTTTGCATGTCGCTGTAGGTGGTGGCGAACACGGCCGCGCCCGACTCCACCAGGAACTTACACACCTGGACGTTATTACAGGAAGCTGCACAGTGCAGGGGCGTCCTAGAGAGATAAAGAGAGACAGACAGACAGACAGACAGACAGATGGTGAAAGACAGAGATAGACAGAAACAAGAAAGAGAGAGAGAAGGAGATGGAGAGAGAGAGAGCAATTTAACAATGATGTAAAAAACTTGTTACTAACATAAAGGCATTTATTGACTTTTGATTAAAAAAAAAAACAGAGACAGACAGAGAGAACATCAGATAGCGGATAGACTGAGAGAGAGACCGAGATTGCAATAGGTGGCGGATAGACTGAAAGAGAAGAAGAAAGGGAGAGACAATGCAGAAAAGTGGGAGAGATTCCAATCCCAAACGACTGTTGCTTAGCAACCCATCAGTAGTACCTTAAGTACTCAATTAAGTTTTTTATTTACTAACTATAATAATTTATATAATAACGGTAGCTGCGGAATACACTGATGACAGTAACCAGCTGGGGGGAGGAGGGGGCGGAGTTTGTGATTCATTTATTTTTAGTTTTAAAATTAAAACAAATAATTCTCTCACCAGCCGTCGCTGTCGGCAGCGTTGACATTGACTCCGAACTGCACCAGGAACTTGACGATCTCCGTATGTCCTGCGCACACTGCGTTGTGGAGCGCTGTGATGCCTTCATCGTTGGGCATGCTGGGGTCCTCCACCTGCCCGGAGACACCGCACACTCGTTACACTCCCATCATGCATCTCCCCTTAGAAAGAATTCATTAGAATGCCACTCATAACATATCACCACCCTTCATCCTCCTCCTCCTCCTCCTCACCTCGTAGATGATCCTCTGCACCAGGTCGTACTCGCCCTCCAGTGAGGCGTCCAGCAGGAGGGCCAGTGGATTGAAGCGCACCCGCATGCCGTGGCTGATCCGCTCTGATCCCGCCTTCCGCAGGTTCGTTCTCTTCCCCTGAAGAAAAACATAAACGTGAGAAGATTGACAGATGGATGACTAACAAGCTAAACAAGTTTATAGCGACCGGTTTAGCATCATTCCAAATGCATACCTAACTCATCAGAATGAAAGGCCTATGACTTAAAGAGGCAGTTTGTACATTTTAAATCCCTGTGCTGCCTACAAAGCAAATTCCGAGAAATCCTGGACTGTTACAGAGCAACTTTAGTTTCTCAGACACAGTCCTGATAAGGAAAAATAGTCACATTAAAAAATTGGTTTAAAAAAAACAAACAAAAAAGTGCCGGCTAGAGGGCACTGTTGTTCAAATTTTGCCTTGAGAAACAAGCTGACCTTTCTTATAAGATATAAAAACTGCCAGAATTATCCTAATTGTTGAAGCTGATTTTAACCAATAAATCTCATTTTTCTTAATTTATCTAAAAATATAGAATTCAGTAACTCCAGTCAGAAGAGTGGATACTTTAAATCTGGACCCACAGACCCATAGGGAGATTTTAAAGGGGAGTTGAGTATTTAAAAATCCTAAACTGAGTATCACAATAGAGTAAATAATACGTACCGGCGGCAGGGTGACCTGTCCAGTGACCTCCGGTGCCTTCATGCCGCTGTCCTCTTCCTCTTCCTGCCCATCCTGGGTGCCTGCGCTGGGGTATGGGGGCGGAGGGTATGGGGGGTATTCCTCAGCTGGGACTGAACTACCCACCTCCTGCTCACCATCCTCCTTCAGTTCAGTTCTTCTGCTCTGTTCTGTGGCAGAGGAATGTGGTGGAAGAGGAGGTGAAATCTGATCTTCCTCCTCTGCATCCCTGTCCATATCTGACGCCTTCTGAGCTCCATCTGACAGCCTCCCTGTGTCCTCGGTGGCTCCCGTGCTGGTCTCCGGCATCTCCATGGCTGCCAGCGTGGTCTTCTGGTAAAGGAGTTTCTGGATGTTGGGTCCGCCAGGTCCCTCGGGCTCTGTGATGGAGCTGCGCTTCTTTAACGGGCGTGGCGCATGCTGCAGCCGCCTGCGTGGTGCCTCCAGTTCAGCGTCACTCTGCAGGCGGTGCTGGTGCATTAGGAACGGTAGTAGTTTGGTGGGACTCAGTGGGCGCGGTGCTCGCTCCGACTCCGTGCTCTCACTGGAACCGCCGCTGATGGCCTGGTCCACTTGATCAGCCTCGACGGAGCTTCCTTTCTCATTGTGGCTGCTGTCCTGAGAGTGAGAGTGCTGCCCTCTGCTGGACGGGATGACCGGTTTTCCATACACTAAAAAAAATGTAAGAAACAGGTGCTAATAACGTACACTTGTGATCAGGGTCTCATTTCAGAACAATACATTCTCCGATGTAGTAGTACAACCGCCAATTAGCATCACACGCACACAATTTTCGTAGTAGCCACCTACTACTCAGTAGACACATCTCTAACTGTTCGGTTCATAGTATGCATCAACTTCGTTAGCCGTTATATGTATGGTTAGTAAGCGTACATTAGTGTACGTAACTGTGTTAACAGTGTACCCAGCTATTTAGCCATATGCAAAACACATACCATCCATCAAGCATTTTGTATCTCTCTTTTCCTCTCTCTCTCTCTTACACACACACACACACACACTCAAGTATAGCAGATGAGGGTGCCACTCACACCAGATTTCATGCTGTAATATGTAGGCATCTTTAATGCTGGGTGTGATGTAGCCAGTTACTGATTGTATCTTTAACCCTGAGACTAGCATTAGCAGTGTTAGCAATGCTCACCCCGAGGTTGTGAGCGCGTCAGCGTGCTCTGGCCCTGGTAGCCCTTAGCCAGCGAGCTCTGCTGCGTGTACATGGAGTAGATGGAGCTGGCCGCCAGCGTCTGAGGTTTCCGGATGGCAGGTCCTTTGCTTGTGGAGCCCTCCACGCTGAAAGGCCGTACAGTGGCCGCGGGCATTGGTGCCTTTGGGAGGTGGGGGGCCAGCTGGTGGGTGGGTTTGGCTTTGCCTGGAAAGGTGCCAGTGGAGAAGCATGGCTTGGGGAAACCAGACTGGCCTAGTTTGGGTTTGCTGGGGACTGGAGGGGGCACTTTACCTCCAACCTGATCAGAACAGTCACATACACAACTGTTTTAGTTTTAGGTGAAATGATTTCCTTGGATCAGTCCAAAAGGGGCAGAGCCTATTGGTGAAAATAGACCAACAGCCACTCATGGGACCGCAAGTGAAAAGACCTGATGGATGGCAACCATACGTTAACTTGAAAATAGGTGTGGCCTGTTGGGAATAACAGGTCCGAAATCCTCCAAATGAACACAGCCCATTAAAGCATTAATTAAGTGTTAATTAAGTGTGTGTGTTACCTGGCCATTGTTTAAGAGGTCCTCACTGCTCTGATTCTTCCGTAATGGAAGTGGTGGTGGTGGCTTCCGATCTGCCTCGGGATCTAACACACGTGAAAAACGCTATTAGCATCACATGTTTATGGATGATTAGTGTGTGGAGTGTGTGAGTGCTCACCTTTCTCCACAGAGCCGTGGCTACTCATTCGGGGCAGGGTGGAGGCATAGCCTCGCTGTGACCCGCCCGTGCTGCTGATCTCACCACTCACACTCCATTCAGAGAGCTTAGAGATTTTACCTGGGTGGAAGGAGAAAGGGAGAAAGGAGAGGGGTAAGTGCTAAAGAACGGAGGGGTTTGGTACACAAATGCACTGTGTGTGTGTGTGTGTGTGTGTATACCGGTGGGTTTGGTAAGTGGTTTGGGCAGTGTGCTCGTGCCATCTGGATAGGCCGGCTTCACCAGGACATCCTGTTTGGGAGGAAGTGGAGGAGCAGGAGACTGAATGTACGGGCCGACAGCGGCAATTCTGGACGGGACCGAGGGAGGATGAGAGCTTTGTCCATCACCCGGCTGCTGTGGGGGAAAAAAGGAGAGAGAGAGAGAGAGAGAGAGAGAGAATTTCTGCATTGTGTTTGGTTTTATCACAATTTACAATATTACAGTATTTACAGTATTAACAGAAACAATTGCTCGCTAACACCTTTTGTTAGATAAATCAATTAGGTTTAAAATAACTAGTTAGCTACGTACCACTAGCAATCTTACCTAATCGACTTAATTAAAAAAAAAAAAGACTGAAAGGTGAGTTGGCTAACATAGCTAGCTAACTACCTCGAATATCAAAGAACAAGCTGGATGACTACAAAGCAAAGTAACTAGTTAGCTACATTAGCCAGCTTTTCTCAGTAAACAAGCTAATTGAAGCTAGCAAGTTAAATATGTTGACTACTTATACTAGCTGAATTTCATAATTATCCAGCAATCTGCAAACATTACATTATCATGATAACTTGTCTAAAAATGTATAGGGGTATTTTATTTATTTATTTTAACGTATTAGCATTTTACTTTTACTTAAACTACTAATATAAAAAAGAAAAGAAAAAAAGGAACCATTCAGGACTTCCATTAGCCTAATATGGTTTTTTGCTAATATAGGTATAGATAGATAGCTAGGCAGTAAACTAATGCTAGCTAGGAAGTTAAATATTCTTCCTGTTAACAGGAAAATAAAACATTTATTTTAAAAAAAACACCCTAAACTACAAGATATAAAGCTGTGTCCATATTTTTTCAGTTTGTGTGGCAGTTCTGTCTGTTAATCACTCGACTTGTCCTTCGACAATGTTAGCAGGGTTAGCCCACTATTGCTAGTTAGGAGGTTACATTTAGTAATTAAAACAACCAACAAGGTAGCTAACATTATTACACCAACAGTAACTAAGTTTAGTGTAAAATTATAACCAGACCCTCAAGTGTGGAGGTTATTTACTGAAGTTTTTTGAAGTGCTGAGTCACAGCTAAGCCTCACTGCTAATGCTTGAGCATTAAACCCGCAAGGCTAACAGCATTCTGTGTTACCTGAGGACTTTTCAGTCCCCCCCCAAACACATTTTTTTTTAAATGTCCATGTATACAAGCATATGAAACTAAACAAGCAAGCTAGTTAGGTAAAGTACTGTACTTGGTGAAAAATGAGCTAACTAAAAAGTTAAAAACACTGCTTCTCCTCAGACAATGTTAGCAAGATATTATCAGCTAACTGATACTAGCTAGTATTTTAAATATTCTCTCTTCCCTTAGTTTGGCAACAAAGTAGCCAGGTAACTAGGTAGCTAATAAATTTAGCTTAAGCTAAATAAGTTAATTAATTTAGGTTAATTTCTAAAAGTAAAGTTGTTTGGAGAACAGAATCAGACTTTTAAAGAAGTATAGAAGTCATAATTGTATCTTAAGCAAACCGGGGTGTGTTGAATATTGCAATATAACTGATTATCAGTTCTGTCCTGCACTCACAGGCAGGTTTTCTTTCTGCTGTAGAGCTGCTTTCTTCTTCCACAGTCTCTGGCGCAGTTCGGCCAGGCGCCGCTCCATCCCCGCTACTTCCTGTGTTCGCTTACTCAGACACTCCTTCTGCTGATGGAGCTTCGTGCTCTGCTCCTGGTTCAGCTTGTTCCTTAGCTTCAGGGGAGCACAGAGTCTTAGTTAGTTAGCCCTTTTTAACCCTGCCCACAAAATCATTTTATTAGACATATTCTTGCAGATTATTTCTATCAGTCCCACTGTTTCTGTTTTTCATCATCCATCCATCTATCCATCTGTTTGTCTATAGACCCATCTATCCATCTATTTATGCCTCTATCCATTTATCTACCAGTCCATCCATCCATTCACCCATCCATTAGCTGTTCCTACCTGTTCTTCTACTTATCTATCCATCCATTTATCCATCTCTATACCTGTCCATCCCTCTTTTCCTTTATCTGCCAATCCATCCATCCATCTTTTTGTTAATATATACTCATCCATCCATCCTCCTCTTTATTTATCCATTCGTCCAGCTCCTTTTCTATTCATCTAGTCATCCTTCCACTAGTCTCTCTTTATCTAATCATCTCTCCACCCACCCATCTATTCACCAACTCATCCCTTATTTTATTTCTCTGCCCATCCATCTGTTTTTCTATTCATCAAGCCATCTGTCCAGCTAGCCACCAGTCTACCTCTTTACTGAATAAACTCTTTACATTTGTAACCATCTACACACTTATCCACCCATCCATCCCTTTCTCTATTGATCCACCCATCTATCCATCTATCCATCCATCCATCCATCCATCCATCTAATAACCAGCCTCTATTTCTTAATTCTTCTAGCGATGCTACATTTTCTATTTTTATCCCTGTCTTTTCTTTCATGTCTCCCTGTTTTCATCCATCCATCCTTCTGTTGTTTCTCTTTTGCTGTCCATCCATCCATCTATCCATATATCCATATGTAGGTCTAGTCATCCATATATCCATCCATCTGAATAACAGGCACCTGAAGCTGTTTGTAGAGTCTCTCGAGTTCAGCGATTTCATCCAGTTTACCGCTGCGTAAGGTCTCCAGCTGCTTGCTCAACTCCTCCACCCTGGACACGGCCATGAGCAGCTCCCTCTGCTTCTGCTGGAACAGGCCGTTCATCTGCTCGATCTCCTCCACTACAGACACGGAGACACAGAGCGACAGAGAGTGAGAGGTTTCACTAATGATGAATCAGCTATCCGTCTTCAGCTCATTAGCTCTAAAGCTCATTGTGGAGATTCCTTGCTGAAGTTTATGAAGTGTTGAGTCAAGGCTAAGCCTCATTGCTCATGCTATTAGCATGTAACCGCAAGGCTAATAGCAGTTTGTGCTTCCTGAAAAACATTTCAGCCTTTTTTTAGCTTTGCGGATTTTCACCAAATTGCCTACATAAAAAATATATATCCATCCATCTCTCTATGTGTCTAATCATCCATCCATCCATCCATCTCTTTTTTCATCCATCCGTCCATTTCTTTCTTGATACATCTAATCGTCCATCCATTCATCCATCCATCTCTTTCTCTATATCTAATCATCTATACTTTCATTTGTCCATCCATTCACTCATCCATCCATTCCCTTCTCTATCCATCTCTTTCTTTATATATCTAATCATTGATCAGTCTCTTTCTCTATCCACCTATCCATCCATATCTATTTATATCAATCATCTATCTATCTATCTATCTATCTATCTATCTATCTATCTATCTATCTATCCCTTTCTCCATCCATCTCTTTCTCTATATATCTAATCATCAATCCATCCATCCATCCATCCCTTTCTTTATTCATCTAACCATCCATGTATCTCTGTCTCTATAGCCATCCATCCATCCATCCATCCATCCATCCATCCTTTAAGGTTTCTCCCAGAGCGACAGCACATTAGCACACTTAATGCTTCATTAATGATTCAGCAGAATCACAAGTTCTGACCTAGTTTGCTGTTGCTGAAGCGTTTCTGCTCCACCTGACCCTTGAGAGCCCGAACACGCCGCAGTTTGGCCTCCTGGTTCTCAGCGTTCTCGCGTAACAGCTGCAGTTTCTCCTGCTCACGATGCTGTTGTTCCTGCATTTTCAGAAATCGAAGGCGCTGCTCCTGAAAAAACACATAAACACAATGAACTCATGGGTTTACATCTGTGTTGCGTGATTCATACAGAAATCATGGCCATTTTTATAGCCAATCTATTTAATCATCAGCGCATGCTGATTCTAAAGCTTGTTTGTCATATTAATTTTGTGTTTATTAAAAATCTGACACCATTTCAGAGGACACAAGCTGCACCTTGGAGGCCAGAACCTGCTGCTGCGCATTGATCTGCTGCTGCTGCCGGGATGCCATCTCCTGCAACTCCGTGAGACTGATGTCCATAGGAAGAGGAACAATCTAGAAAAACAAACCCAGCTATTATATTAAAATATCGTTGTCCTGTGATTATTATGCAGCACAGGGGGCAATAATTTATACGAGAGTCAGACATGTGACTAGTTGTGCTCCAATATTACACATTATAATCACAGGGCTGGGAGGCGATCCCAAAAAGAGTCTGTTCTTTAGGAATGTCGAACTTGGGAATTGAGAGTCAACTCCAAAGACTCAACTCCAAGAGTCATCATTCAGACAGAAACTCTGAAAAGAAAAATGTGTCTCTCCACTGCACATACATCAGTAATCACAGAGTATTTTACTGCGGACAAAGTGGAAAACAAGGTAAAACATAAAACTTGTAAGAAAAAAAATTGGCTTACATTCCAACCGTGTAAGATAAGAATGTTATCAAAGATGAATCGGCTACAGTTTAGCTAATTTGGCTAGAGTTTGCTTGGAACTTTAGCTACTACGAATGTTCAAATTAACAACATATTAGTCAAGTGATCTGCACCAAATACAGTAGCTAGCTAGCTAATTTCAAGAGCTGATATGAGACAGCTAGCTGTAATGTGAGTAATGTCATTATTTCTCCACAATACTCTATATCATGGTTTTTGTAATCAAGAAAATTAGTGTATCAGCTTGACTCCTAGAATTGACTCAATCGAATCAGAATCAGAGTCGAATCCAAATGTTCTGGGATCAGTTGAATCGTAATCACTGAAACTCAGTTTCTTCAAAAAATGACGTTTATTTTAACTGTCACACTGAGAAGCATTTTAATGAAACCATTTCATTTAGAATTTTCTTTTAGTGTCATCACACATCGTGAAATTTCTTTTACTCATAAATCAGATTAGCACATTAGCTTCAATAACATAGCTAAGGACAGACATTTCCATTATATAATTAACTAACATGCTTACTAAGCTATGCACCTGCCTTTGCTTATTAAATATGGATAGCTAGCAAATTAATACTTAAGTAATGTTAGTGAGACAATTAATATTAGCTTAGACGTTTTATTGCTAACTAACAAGTTTTATTGCTGGCTAGCAAGACAATATAATGTCCATCCTTGGCTATGTTAACAGGACCTAATTTATGCCAGCTAGCAAGTTAATAGCTAGCTAATAGTTAGGCTAATACTGCGTTAACTAAAACCTAGAACCAAGTTTGCTAGGCAGGTAACGTTATGTAATTTTTTATGTAAATCAAACTGAGCTAGCTAGCTATTTGGTACTGTATTTGGTCATAAAAAGCAGCTAGTTAGAAACAACTGTGACGTCAGCGAAGGCTCAGAACTCCGAATCCCAGAATGCACAGCGGCCTTCC
>JAOTRR010000001.1:2539078-2550529 GCA_028570945.1 Gogo arcuatus
ACAAACCCTTTTTATGTTGTGCACAGAGAAGCTACCAGCTGTAGTCAATCATCATTACTAACAGGAAGTTCAGAGGCCTTGGCCTTGGCAAGTTGAAAGACCTTTTGTATCTACATCATTTGCATGAACAGTACTTGTTCCCGTTAGAGTATAAAATGTAAATGTGGATGTATCGCTGAATGTGGAGTTATATAGCACCTATAAATTTCAAGTGACTGCATTTCAAAATACTTCATATAAAAATTTTTAAAAATAAAGCACAGATATGTGTATTGCACGGTTATATTTGGAAGCAGAAAGTTGCACGAGTCTGTGTCCTCTGTATGTCCTGTGTACTTGTTTGTACAAAATGATGATACCAAAGTAGATAGGTTATTGTAGTTCATTCAAGAGAAGTTTCATGTGAGGTTAGGAAGATGATATAACCGGCAGCTTGACACATCAGAGCGTCTCGGTCTTGACCTGGATTTGGAAATGTGTGGTGCTGGTCTTGTGTTGGTCTTGCCCTGCTGTCATACTCGGTCTTGACTCAGACTCCATTGGCTAAGATCTTGGTCTTGACTTGGTCTCATAACACTACAACATAAAGACAAACTGGAGTCAAATGGTGTGGTGGTGCAGATATTCTCAAAACACACAGCATTTTTTTGCCCATTTCTGCCAAATAATTCACTGTATACAGCATGATGTTTCAGAAAATAATAAGCTACAGGCTCAAGTTAGAGAATTCATGGCCACGCACTGGAAAAAAACAAACAAACAAACAAAATAACCATGTCACCTCAGTGGCTCAACTTTGCTTTTCGGCAAAGGTGTATTTTTAAAAAATGGCTACTTCCTGCACTTTTTTTTTTCCTTTTTGCAATTTCCATTCCCAATGGTCTTAACAAAGAATACAATTTTAGGAGCAAAGTGGTGCTCAAACGATGGGTCATTAAACATCTCTCATTATCCATCTCTTGTCAGACGTTCGCTCTGAGTCCACATTCTGACATTTAGCAAAGTCTTAGGAATTTGGAAAACAAACAGTCGTGGCGTATTCGAGCATGGAATCCGGGCCATCCAGACTCTTGTACAACAGGCGCAATGGAAAAGGAAAAAATAAAAGTTTGTTGGGAAAGGTGACCCAGGAACCACATTGTTAATTTTTTTGGCACACGTTTTGCCTGACAGACTTCGAATGATCAGACAGTGAGTCAGTGGTGTTCAGGTTCGGACCTGTGATCTCCACATCTTCTTCTGATTCGAAAAGAAAGAGAAGCTGCAGTGAAAACACACCACTGCTGCCATGTCTCCCTGACCGCAGTGCAACAGGATCCCCGCTATGCAGGCAGGCCAAATAAACATGCCGCAAGAAGTTTCTCAGAATGTCACGGTAGTCCGTCATAAATCATGTAATTATCATGAGGGGGACGGATTCCCAGGATGTTTTTTACTCTAAATTACCTCCCAAGAAATCAAGCCCAGTGCAGAGAACGGCACTGTGGAATATTGGACGCGGTTCTTTCCTAACCTTTTTTGTTCCAGCGGGTTTGTGGTTTTCGGTGTATTATCGTCCTGTAAACTAGTCACACATCCATGAAACTTTGGATTTTGATGATTGTGCCAATATTAAAACAGTAAAACAGGCCCTTTTAAAAAAAGACCCAAAAAATCAGCCTTACAGCGTCAAGCTGGAGCCAGGATTAAAGCTATGCTTCTGTTAAACGTTTTCATGTCATATGACGAAGAAAATTACCATAAAGCTTGGAATGTGCCCAGATGTTCCTGAGTACAGACTCGAGACGCGTACAGCGAGCTTGTGGTTTTCATGCACTGGGCGAATGCAGCAGGAATTGTACAGACATCTCTGGCTAAGAAATAGACGTCTTCTTTCCAAACACTGCTTTACTTTATTTCTTCCCATGTCTCGCTAACATGTACGTTATTTCCTGCTGTGATTTCAAGTTGGAAAAACACAGCTGGAGCAGCAGATGCTGATACAGTTCCTTTTTTTTGTTCTGCTCTGCAAATATAAATTGCTCTTGTAAAAAGAAAAAAAGGGGGATATGTAACATATTGTCTCCTCAGGGCTGCATTAAGCAAATACGAAACAGGGACGAACGTTTCGCAGACATGAAATGTGACTATAAATGGATAAAAAGTACAACGTGTTCTTTCATTAATAAAAATGGAATCTGTAATGCAGTGTTTCTGGACTCACAGGACTATGTTTTTAAAAAGTAAGAAAATAAATTTCAAGCAGTCATTACTCTCTTTGGGGGGAAAAGAAAAAGAGGTTCTTCGGAGCTCGAGCTTCCTAAAGCTGTTCTGGTTAGAACCTTTTTCAGGTAAAGTTTCCCTTAACTGAGATTATTTAACGCATCAGTTAACAATGAACAAACTATGAATGTTAGCATGAGAGTTAAAGAAAACATTTATAACGTTAAACATAACACGGAAAAAAAGTGTTATCGCAACCACTCAGTGACTTGGCATGTCTTTTATTTGCTTCATGACCCAAAGATTTAAAGCTACCAAAATAGATGTAGTTTATAAGCCAATAAATGGAAATAATGTAATGGAATACATTACAATCTGAAACAAATCCTTAATTTGACGAGACAGAAGTCCTAATAGGCCTATCGTCGAGCTAAAAAACATTCCAGGTGCCAGGTTTGTGTGTGTGTGTGTGTGTGTGTGTGTGTGTGTGTGTGTGTTTGGGGTTAGGGCTTCTGTTCGCATTCGTGTGTTTTGCTATGACATCATGACCATACCGTGACTCAATTCTTGCCGTGATGGTTTAATAAAGGCCTTACCACACACACACACACACACACACACTCCATCTAAACAGTGTTCACATTCACCTCAGTCAGGTTCCTGTGAAGCAGCAGTTCTCAAATTTAATGGTCCACTGAGACCCCATTTGCGGTTCTTTCTCCCTGTTTTTCTTATTTTGCCTGTTTTCAGGCATGAGCGACGCGCCACTTTACTTTCTAACCGGCAGCAATTTAGCTCAGACGACAGCTCAACAAAACCGACTCCGACGAAAACAGAGCCTGTGAAGCGGTTTTGTTCTTCACACTCGCTAATAGCAGGATGTCAGACTTGCTGCCCAGAACCATTTAGGAAAGTAAGTGCAGAAAATGAAATAAAATGTGCTACTTGTAGTGTGGAATCGCCCACGAGCGCGATTAATGAGCCACTACACGACAAAGTGCAATATTTTCTTTAGTGAGGTCCTGAAATTTTGAGCTACGATGTGGCAGACAGCCTGTTTATAGTAACAGGGACTTGTATAGCGGATGCACCACATACTCCACATAATCTAAAGCTACTAATAAAAACCTGGTGTTATTTAAGAAGCATTTTTCTAACATTAACATTTATGGAAGGAGTCTCCAGCGTCAGAGGCTTTGTCCCAGTCAGTGGTAAAGTTGTATCTTTTCCCTTGACAAGCTGCAGTGAGAGGCTGCTAAGGAAATGACTGTTTATCGCTGCTATAATGCATAACTAAATGTAACTATAAACAGATAAAACATCGTCATTGGGAAATTACCGTGGTATTGGAGGGATAAAACACTTTGACTACATGAAGAAAAGTACCCTTTCTGAGGAGGAACATTTTTTTCACTCTAATTGGGACAGGCTGCTCGGCATTATTGTAAAGGTCTGAAACTCTGTTTTGCAGAAATACAGCCGTAAGCCTGGATTATTTTCTGCCTCACTTCTTAAGTCGATTTGGATGCAAGCGTCTGCCAAAAGAATAAATGTAGCTATAAATGTCTACATCTCATTAGACACTCACCATTCCACGTATTCATGTAACTAAAGCCAAAAAAAATCTCTCCAAAGTACACTTTGCCTATGCAGAACTTGGCCTGGCTCAGGGAGAAATCACCACAGGAAGAAGCTCAGCCAGGTAATGACCCACTTCCTGCCAGCTGGGTTTGTTTTCGTGCTGCTGTTTCTGAGCTGTCGTAATGTTTTCGGAATCCTTCAGGCCTGTCATTTCTCTTTCTCTCTCACAACAGGCCACTAACACTGCACTGAGGTCTTTAGTGCAGCCACAAAAGCGGCAGAAATAGCCAAACCCTGGCAGCTTGATAGCGAGTAAATATGGCCGTGCTTAGAGCCGCTCTAGCGAAAAACACACGGCCTGTCACGGAGTTTGTTAGTGGCCGTCTGGAGGGACCCGGGTGCAAAGTGACAGAACGGGTGAAAGTTTTCCGGCGTTGATTCATGAAGTGTGTCTGTCACATTTCAGTTCCAGTCTATTTACGATTTTGCCTCTGTTATGAGAGGAAAATGACAAATTAGGATTTCTATTAGACTTGCTAGCGTCAAGACCGTTCTCGGTTTTACAAAACGTTGATGTTAGGAGAAGAGCGTAAATACCGTCCTTTCAGCTTTTTTTTTTCAAGATTTTAAATTGCGTACAGTGTAAAGTCAATCCTAAACCATACACTGACGAGAGCTTCGAACTAGCGCAGTGTTATTAGTATTAATATTAATCTTTACAATTAACACAGAATCTTCAAAAGTGTCTTCGTTTCAATTTCTTTCACTGACGGTCTGTTTTCACTCTTTTTTTTTTTTTTTTTAAATATAAATAACATTTCCCACAATGCTGGTAGTGGTGCAAACTGATTTTGGTCCTTGCTTCATCTGTACATAAAAAGAACGATGCAGCGGCGCCTTAGTCCTTTTAATCTGTCCTGCTCTCTCACCTCCTCCTCAGCTTCCAAAGCTTCCATTTTCATGCTAATACCGATGTCAACACCGTCATGCTCATCAACTCGAACACCTCCCACTATTTCTGTGCTAGATTTCTTATCACGTGGCATCTCGATCATTTGACTTAGCACTTCCTGGTTATGTTTCAGTTTGGCTGGTGATGAAATATGCCACTCTGTGCCACAAAGTTTTGCTTTATGTTCACTTTATGAGCTGAGTTACAACATACCATAAAGGTACATTTAGTCCAGGGCTAAGTCCCACTGCACCACTGTCAGCAGGTCGAACAGCATTGTGGGTAATATAGGAAACTATTTACCAAAGTGGTCTACACTTTAAAAAAAAAAAAAAAAAAATCAGAATTTGGACACCATTGAAGAATACATGTTAATGTTAAAGATTAATATGTCAGTCGTTCAAGGTGGTGTTTTTTCGTCTTTAAGCAGACGGGTGCAAATCCAAAATCATAATCAGAACCAGGCATTATTTAAAAATAAAAATAAAAAACCTGAACAGGCTTTGGGTCATGAACAGTAACAAATCACGTGCTTGGAATCGTAGGCTAGATTGTGTGTGTGAAAGTCTGGGTTATTTCCGTGCAGGTGTGAGCGATTACTAATCGTGGCACTGTGACCAGAGACGTGACATTAGATGTGACATCTTGTTGCATGAATGTGCGCAGCGACGTTGTTTTTCTGCATCTGTGTGAAAGTCATTTCCATGAATTTGGCCCCAGGCAAAAGAGGGATGGATGATCCCTTTGAGAAAGGGTTCAGTTCATTGTGTTCAAGCACAGAACAGAGAACAGGGAAAATTCTAATGGTGCAATTTTGGTTAAAAAAAAAAAAAAAAAAGATGGAGAAAATGACAAACCAAAACTCTGACCATGAGGAGATGTTTGTTCTTAATGTTTGGCGTCAAAACGATGGAAACATTCTGGAATTTCGGCAGTCCGTCTGTTTTGTCTTTGTACTCATGCTAAGCTTATGAGTTTAACACTAATTAAATGTGAATTGTGTAATTTTGTATGATTTCTTGGAAACGTGTATTTGAGTGTGTTGTTATGGCCTCAGGTACAAATTTACAACATGTATTGCTCAATAAAGCTGAATGGTTTAAGCATCATACAGTTATAGGAGAATAATCAGAGCTGCTAACTGACTTTCTGAGCAATCGGAAATCCAGAAATCGGCTGGTCTAAGTTCCTTTACACAGTAATGTAAGCAGTATTCACTGTTTTGACAGCTACTTTTTTTTATTTATTTATTTTTAAATGGCAAATTCGGTTAGCACTGCTAAGTGTACAGTAATTGTAGCCACACGGAGCCTTTTCAAAGTCATTTCCAAACAGATCTAAGGGAAATGTTGATATTCCTGATGAGTTTGTCTTGTTTTCACTTTACCTTTACATTGTCTACATATAAAACATTTACATTTAGAGCATTTTATAGACACCCTTATCCATTATAGCTAAATAGGCTCAAAGCCATGACCTTTGTGTACCGTTGAAACTATAAATTCATTTCTTTTGAATAAACCTTAACAAATATAAATAAACCTTGCAATAAATCTTCAGATGTTAGGAATACACCAACTACAACTGTCAACTTGTATGATTTTGATGCCGTTACATTTCTCAGAAACTTTCTTTGTTGACATTCATTAAAAAAAAGAATCTAGCTGATTAGCCAGTACGCATTTGATGTCTGTTTGTTTGTAATATAGCATACCTCTAAGATGTAATATTTCTGGAAAATATTTGGTGCGTGTTCGACTTCCATTACTTGTTAGCTACATTAGAATTTAAACTAAAAACACAAGTATCGGACATTGAATACATATTGGCTAATGGCCTGAACCTAGATCAGCACTCTTCCTCTGAAGCTACTGTATGTTTAAATTAAGAGTTGAATCAACAATTATAATATTATATTTCCTCCTTTGCTCCATATTCTTAGTCATCCTGGTTATTCTGAGGCAACATCTGTCCTCAGATCAGTTTCAGCAAACATGCAGCAAGTCCTCAAGTCAGCGGTCTAGCTGTGCCTGGTGTGAGCGAGCGCCCAGTAAACTGGGTAAAGGATTAATAGCTGTGTGAGGCCATGGAAACTCTGAATGGGACGGTCCACGAGTGGATGGTCTCGATCTGTATTTATCAAGTGTTTCGGAGAAGGAAGAGTGAAATAAGATAATGATTTGTACTTAAAGACTTAATAACAGTGTGGAAACAGTGTTATAAATTTAAGGCATGTTGTGTGTACTTTAAAATAAATAATGGCATTTGGTTATGCAAGTGTGCAGATAAAACATAATTTTGTTACTTTTTTTTTAAGAAAATCATATCATTGATATGGTCATATTTAAGGAGTAACATATTTATGGAAGGAGTCTCCAGTCAGAGGTAAAAGGTGTAACTGAGTTTACGCTGGCTGGTCAGGGAATGAATGTTTATAGCTGCTATAACGTGAGCGATAACAATAACTAACTTGTCTTGAAGATGTTCCACATAATAAAAACAATTGTATAGAAATGATTGTTGCTGTGGTATAAGAGGAATAAAATTCATCATTCAGGATGTGCTGTTACAGTTTCAGGAAAATAATAATGTTTTGTTTCTTATGTAGTTTTGGAGGGGAAAAAACACATTCACACTTCCCATCTCCCACCACGACCCTGGATAGCCAATACAGTACAAGTTTGGTGTCAAAACAAGGTGATAAGTTTGTTCAGGGAGCTCAACAGATATAAAGCCTCACAGCAGAAAAACACCCCATGTACAATTGAGAGCAGATGAAGTGTTTTATGTATATTTTATTGAGTGATTGCTCAAAGTCGTACACCCTGTTCGGAAACTTTATAAACCTCCTGTTTTTGAGCTGTTATTCATTATAATGACATCACACGTTTGTCGTGTGTGTGAGACGTGTGACAAGGCGGTGATTGAGGAACCGTTCTTGAACTCGAACAAATCCCGAGTGTGTGGCTGGCCTACAGTGCACAGTTAAAGCTTAACGGACCGTTTTAATGCTGGATCTGAGGAATCTGGCTTGTTTTTAAGGAATTGGACTGAACCTAAGCCACAATTCACAATGACAGCGTGACTCTTCTTTCATCCTGTGTTGGGTTTTTTTTGTGCCAAATTTCCTGTTTTTTAAGTAGATTTTTTTAAAGGTCTTGCTTAATAGCAGTATATTATGCTCCTTTAAAACAAATAGGGTTTAAAATAAAATTTGTTCGGTTTTAGTCCTTGGCCTTGGTTGGAAGTTTTTGTCAGTTCTGACAGGTTTGATAGGCACGGAAAAGAATATTTCCATATTTTTAGAGTGTTTTTGGGAGGTGGGAGAAAACTCCAGAACCTGATAGCAGACTGTACCCCAGTCTCGGGATAGAACCGGGAACCTTGGAGCTGGGGAACGGTGACTATACACTGCACCACTGCTACCCAGTTATATTTATGCAAAAGAAAGTGACAGAAATGACGAGATGCTTGGGTTTTTTTTTTGTTTTTGTTTTTTTTGCTTTGTATGGTAAAAAAAAAGGTTGTCACTGATCCAGATCCAACCAGTAAAGTGATAATTAAAACTATATATATGGATGAGCTGTCAGTGCATATACAGTAGATGATAAATATAATGTACAAAGTGAACAAATGTTTTCTTGATTCTTTAGAATTGTCTGTGCATCTTGCCAAGTGACTAGTCTGTTTTGTTTTGTTTTTCCCCTCCCTTGACTGAACACATTACAAGCTCCATGGACCTTGAAAGGCTGATGTGATTTCAGCAGCTTGTAATCAAACCTTGGATGTTACTTTAAACTGACTGTTGAAAACCTTAACCTGACACTTAAGCTAACACAAAAAGCTTGACACTCATTGGTTGTGTATCTAAGTGTGCATTTATGTCATTTATGTATTTAAGAGAACCATATTTATTCAGGGATAGTTGGAGCAGACAAGTGATGAAAGATCCATAAACGTCCCCTGCGCTGAAGTGAACGCCAGGCTTGTGATAACTTACACCATCCGCTGACTGGTTGCACGAATGCATAAGTGTTTATTTATGGGCCAGGCTATGTGATGTAGACTTTCTGGAACCATCTGTACTGTGTGCAGTGGCTGTGATTGTGTGTTGAATTGTGAATGGGGCTGTGTGACAGACTTGGACTCCTGCCTTCTGTCTCTAATTGCCAAAGCTAAGACCAAATAGAGTGTAGTGTGTGTGTGTGTGTGTGTGTGTGTGTGTGTGTGTGTATGGCTAGACTGAGTTGGTTCTGGCCAAGCTGGAGCATTAAGGGCCATCAAGGATTTTGGAAAACAGTACTGTCTGAATTTTTGAGGGGAGCGACGTGATACTGCTGATAAAAGGTTCTCACCGAGAAAGACTAACATTCCTGTATTGTGGCCAAACCTGACAGCTGCAATACCAACTACAAATGGCAGGGGGCTCTCTTACATAGACAGGGCAAAGATAGCAGCGATATGATCCAGGTGCTCACTCAAAGGCCATAATCGATTATGTGAAAAATGACTAGATTCTGCATTTCATCGCTTTCTTTTATGACTAGCCTCTGGACAACCCCCAGAACATCTGATAAACCTGCAGGCTTGGACAACAACAAAACAACTTCTTTTTTGTTCATTTAAATACTCCCGAGCCTTTTGGCAGTTCCTGCTCTCTTGATGAAATGACTGGAACTTGGTTGTAATTGATGAAAATTGCTGACCCTGGTGAACTGACTGCTCTGCTAATCTTAATGACCTCATGTCTACTTCTTGCATACTCAGGCTGTGGCATGTGAGCCACAACACTCATTAGAGGCACTCTACAAAACCTCTACAGTGAGCCGTGCACAAGTGTAAATGTTCCTGGTGCAGAGACCATTTAGGTGCAAGCGTGTTAGCGGATTAATGTGATGTTTACAGAAGAGTTATGGTTTCATGCTGGTTTGTATTAAAACTAACATTCAAAGATGATCCCATCTGGGCTTGCACGGAAACTGAATTTCATAGCATTACCACTCTGTGGCTTATAGCTATGAAACTGATGACAGACAAATTAGTACCATTACCATAGCACTCGGTGCTCTAATGTTAAGAAGTTAGCCTCCCAGACAGAATGTTTTCTTCGTGCAAGTCTAACATTGTATTTTAATAATGAACAGATGAGTTTTGGCCAGTTGTTTCGAAGCAGGCCAGTGAGACGAATAAACACCCCTCCTTTCCTTCTGTGGTGAAAATTTCTGACTGTCCTCACAGAAACCACACAAATTGCAGTTCATGTGTAAACCTAATGTTAGCTCTTACTTTTCAGTTGAAAATGTCGCTTTCTCAGTGGGCACATGCTAAACCCATCCATTTCTACATCTTCAAACAACTACTGTTTTGTTCTGCTTTGTGACACTAGAAGGAAGAACTGCCTCTGCAAATGTCTGCTAGCATGAGTCACCAATGCTACCTGCCAGTGTGGCTAGAATAAAGCCTTCGGATCAAACAGGACATTTCTGAACCTCTCAAAATACAGTGGTGCTTGAAAGTTTGTGAACCCTTTAGAATTTTCCGTATTTCTGCATAAACATGACCTAAAATATCATCAGATTTTCACACGAGTTCTAAAATTAGACAGAAAGAACCCAGTTAAATAAATGAGGCAAAAATATTATACTTGGTCAGTTATTTATTCAGGAAAATGATCCAATATTATATATCTGTGAGTGGCCAAAGTATGTGAACCTCTAGGATTAGCAGTTAATTTGAAGGTGAAATTAGAGTCAGGTGTTTTTAGTCAATGGGATGACCATTAGGTGTGAGTGTTTACCCTGTATTATTTAAAAAACAGGGATCTATCAAAGTCTGATCTTCACAAAACGTGTTTGTGGAAGCGTATCATGGCACAAACAAAGGAGATTCCTCAGAAAAAGGAAAAAAAAGAAAAAGGAGGACCTCAAAAAAAAAAGAGTTGTTGATGCTCATCAGTCTGAAAAAGGTTACAAAACAATCTCTAAAGAGTTTGGACTCTACCAATCCATAGTCAGACAGATGGAGGAAATTCAATATCACTGTTACCCTCCCCAGGAGTGTTCGACCAACAAAGACTCCAAGAGCAAGGCGTGTAATAGTCCGCGAAGTCTCAAAGGAATCCAGGGTAACTTCTAAGTAACTAAAGGCCTCTATCACATTGGCTAATGTTAACGTTCAGGGGACCACCATCAGGAGAACGCTGGACAACAATGGTGTGCATGGCAGGGTTGGAAGGAGAAAGCTACTGCTCTCCAAAAAGAACTTTGCTTCCCTGACTACAGTTTGCTAAGGATCATGTGGACAAGCCAGAAAGCTATTGGAAAACATTTTGTGGATCTATGAAACCAAAATAGAACTTTTTGGATTAAATGAGAATTGTTACGTTTGGAGAAAGGAAAACATTGAATTCCAGCATAAGAACCTTATCCCGTATGGTTTGGGTCTATTTTGCTGCATCTGGGCCAGGATGGCTTGCCACCATTGATGGAACAATGAATTCGGAATTATACCAGCTAAATTTAAAGGAAAAAGTCAGGACATCTGTCCGTGAAATGAATCTCAAGAGAAAGTGGGTCATGCAGCAAGACAACGACCCTAAACACACAAGCCGTTCTACCAAAGAATGGTTAAAGAAGAATAAAGTTAATATTTTGGAATGGCTAAGTCAAAGTCCTGACCTTAATCCAATAGAAATGTTGTGTGAGCAGTTCATGTGA
>JAOTRR010000001.1:2559658-2570208 GCA_028570945.1 Gogo arcuatus
ACTAATCATAGAAAGTCAGGGTAAAAGAGTTTTTATTTGAGGATTAGGCTACAGGGCGGATCATATCACAGATAATTATGGGTGATATTGCTGCGCATGTTTTCCTCTGGCTAGCTCGAGTGGATTTGCTGTCAAACCCCAAGAACACGAAGTAACAAAAGCTCCTCTCTTCTTTTTTGGATTTGTGTCTTGGCTACTGAACCCGACCTCTGGCTCACAGTAAATAAGACCTTTACACGATTGGCTGATTTCAATTCAGATAAATATGTTAATGAAGGAATATGACATGACATGAGTATTATAGGGTTTTTATAATGTACAGGCATTTTACTTAGAAATTCTCACGTGGCCTGATATTGATTTGAATTGTACTGTTTTTTATTTTAATACAAATAATTAATTGCCTTATTTATTTAATTATTTATTTCTAAAAAATCATATAAATAGTAATTTAAACAGCTGAATCATGAGGAACCGATTATTGATGATAAGAGCGGACTCTGGAGCTATCCAGCTCATCACGACAGATTTTTTTTTTTAAACATTTAAGAATTTTCAAAAGCATTTAATTGTCCAAAATTCATTCTTTAAGTGAATTTTAGTGTATACTCACTGGTTTTATGATGTACTAACTCCCAGACCATGTGATGATATGCACAGTTTAGCATAATTAACCTTTTAAGGACTTCTTAATAACATAGCACTATATATTATAAACCATAAATATTTGTATATTTTAAGTTTATAAAGCTTATTAAGCAAATACACAGTTTTCAGCAAGGAGTTGTTTGTTTAACATTTATGGAAGGAGTCTCCAGTGTCAGCACTTTGCAACAGCTGTAAATTTAAGTTTTCCTGCACTTTTTTTTTTAAACAAATAAGAGGATCTAGAAAAATAAAACGCTTGGGGACATGCTGCTACAGGAAATGAATCAACTTCTGTGTGTAAACCTTCATCACACCACGCCGTCGTTGTCTATTTTCCTGTAACGTTACAGAAGCATAGTGCTTCACCCGTCCCCAGAGACTGATCAACAGGAACGATTCAGTGACCGATACTGAGTCATTCACCGTAATGACTCGTCTTAGCAAATCATTCACGAATGAGTGTTTTATTTCTTACTTAATACGGCTGAATTGTTTTTACCACCAAATCTGAAAGCCTGCAGCTGAGTCCGTGTGAAAGATTTTTGTGACGGCGGGTTTGTTTTGTTTTCCCTCGATCACGGAGTTATGAATATTCATTAGTAGTGATAGACGTTTCAGCTTTTGCTTCATATTTTCCAGCAAATCCTTTTTTTTTTTTTTTAAGCTGAAGTGGTGTGATGCAGGGAAGATGTGCGATTCAATTTAGGAGTGCGTGTGTGATTTGATTAATTGGATTAGGATCTCACACACACACACACACAGTACTGCTGTTTTAAGCTACATTCAGACCACCACCTGTTATTTGACTGTGTGTCTATAATATGAATAATTTACTAACTGATTAATCATATATAATAAAGGAAGTAACTTTTCTGTCCACTTTTAAATAAACACCACAATTTTATACTCATACTGAACAAGCATGACTTAATAATATGTCTCATGCATCAGTTTTACTAACTTTTGCTGTGGTATATTAATACATTTCCATGCGTCATATCATTTGCTTTTTACAGAATAAATGTGGTTCCAAAATATTTAAGTCTTGATCAAGTGTATGTAAATCTTTTTTATTTATTATTATTATTTTTTTTACAAAGTGTTTATCTTTTGATACACTGCAAAGCGAATGTAATCAAGCGTTAAATATTAGCTAACAGTCATGGAACGAGGTTTATATATATTTTTAGCAGTATTAACTTTTTAAGAATTAGCAAAAGCTTTTAATTGTGCTCTAGTTATGGAATGGTATTAGTGCTAACTGTCTGATATAGCAGAAAGCTGCTTCTTTTGTTTTTCTTTTTTATAATTTTCCCCACATAATTCGACAGTTTTGGTAGCGCTGCCCTGAACAGATAATTAGTGAGGTAGTATAACTTAAGCTTGTTAATTAGCTAGCATAAATAACTGCCATTACAACTTAAAATACTAGCTGTGAAGATACTATAGTTTGATTGTTCACACCAAATTTATGTTTGGGAGCGAGGATTACAGCAGCACCAACATTGCTTTAGCTAGCTAGTTAATATTCGCAATCTAGCAAACTATCTACTTAGTTATATAAGCAGGCTCATCAACATAAATAAACAAACGTCCCATTGTAAAATAGCTAGTTATTAAGGATAACATGAAGTTGTGCTCGATAAGTTTTTGTAGTCTAATTTGTTGCTACCAAATTATGTTAAAAATCAATCATAAAATAACTATTAATGCGTTTATAATTTTTGAAAGATTCACATCTTTCAAAAGCAAAATATTTTCATTATTTTAAACGTGTTCACTTGGAATTTTCCAGTATATAGTGATGGGAATTTCCAGCTCTTTTCAGTGAGTCAGATCATTTGGCTCAGCTAACTATTATGAGTCGACTCATAAGTGACTCATTACCACTTTTTTTTTTTTTTTTTTTTAAATAAACCGGAGAAAGTTTGAGATATTTTGACCAGTGAGTGTGCTTCATATGGCTGAAATTTCTTTTTCATTAAATCTTACTAAACCTTTTAAATAAACAGAACAGCTTTGCATTTTACAAAGCATGCAGATACAGATACGGATCTTCCTAAACTGCCTCGTTTATACAGCTGAGAGTGAAATACACTAACGAACAGCTCAGATATTGAAATGAGGTTTCCATGGGAGGCTTTAGATTAAATTACATTGCAGGTACAATGATACTGGTTACAAAAAAGGGAGAAATACTTGATATATGCGAGTCAACACTGACTTAAAAGAAGTGATTCAAAGAGTCGACTCATTCGCAAGTGACACATGACTACAGTAAATGTGCACATGCCAGATCATTGCTTTTGCTGTGGAAATGTGATTCCTCTGTCTAAATTTGACACTTTCTTCTTAACTTCTTTGGCTTGAATTTAGTTTACAGGCTAAAGTTCTTTGCTATCTGACAGTAAAACCATGGAATTGAACTGTGGAGCCACATAAAAATGTGAGGGTTTTTGTAGCCTACACGCTACTGGAAAATATTCCTGCTCATTCACTATGCTAATTCTTTGCTGTAGAGTTCTGCATTTTAGTGCGGAAACTTCTATCCACGTGTTTTCTATCATCTCTTTCCAAATCAGTACAAGAACAGAGGAAGATTCACAGCTGTATGGACCATCTTCAGTTCTGTTAAAGGCTTGTCGAAATCTTGGGGAGGAATTTTCAGACTTCCCCAGACCCTCAGTGCCACTCCTGCTGTTGACCAGATGTCATAAATGTGGCCTGGGATTCAATAAGGCATTACAAACCAGTTAAAGCCGCATGGCATGTTCTTCATTTCCTCATATTCATCTTAGCAAACATGCCAGGCAAAAGCGATTAGCATGCTGTCTAAACCCCAAAACACCTCGTCCGTCTTCCCCAACTTATTAAAGGAAGAAATCAGATCACACGTATGGCTTTCATAAATCAAACGTTCTGGCAGTCTTCTGCTGTTCCGATGTGCAATTCGAGATTCCTCCATCATTCCAAGCTGCTCTGTGGTCGAAAAGCTTTTTGCATGATGTCAGTTTGTTGTCATTTCTGCTAAGAAGAGTGATTCGGAAACAGGAGAAAGAGAGCACAAATGCAAACGTGTAAAGTGGGACTTTTTTGCTGAGGAAAAGTACAAGGTCCCTGTTAGGATATTATGCATTTATTAGTGCTGAACGTTAGGCAGACGTTGGTGTGTTAACCCCTTAAACTTCAAGCTTAACATCCTTCATTCAGCTGGCACATGTGGAGTTTTATTAGAATGCTGGCTCTTAATAGCCTTTTATTGAAAATAGAGCATTTAAGAGGTAAGAGTTAAACAGTGCTCATAAGAAGTAGACACACAGCCACAAGCCAAATATCTTAATTGAATATACAGTCCAAAGTGTAAAACCATCTATAATGGCTCAGCACTTAGACACAACTCAGGGTAATCTCAAGGCTTGGCATATTAGAGAATAGAGAATATCCCTGAGCAGTTTATATAGGGAACGACCAGGAAGTGTGTGTGATTGGCAGAGGTCGCACTAAAACCCCAAAGAGTATGACCTCTGCTGGCGTAGAAGGAAACTTTCCTGAGTCTCTCTTACAATTTACTCTTGCTATGAGAAACATGAAAAGCTTGTAACTTAAAGCTGCAATCTTTTTAACCAAATAAAAAGTGGGAATTATCGAGAAAAATTGGGATTCCATTGGGATTGTTGTTAGTGCTCATGCAAGCTAATTCCAGGATAACTTTATATCTACCATAAAACTTTTTTGGAAAGCCAATTTGACCGTAATTTTAATGTCTTTCCGAATCAGTATAGCTTGCTGATGTTAACTATATACTTGTCTAATGTTATGTACATTTATAGACTTTATTTCACATTAATCAACTCAAAACATTCTCCATTTAACCTGAGAGGAAGCAAGAAATACCGTGTCCGTGCATCTGCATTCCTGGGGGAACATCTAATTGAGACAAGAGCACTGGCCAAAACATTACTAACTTGAGTTAGGTGAATGTGGGCAGGGCTCCTAGGGTGTCACTTAATATCAGAGTTTTCAAAACACCTGCACAACTGTCAATCATTGCAGATTCATATGTCGATTGGCAGTTTTATTGAGGGGAAATATAGAAGGAGCTCTTTTGGTGTATTTTTGAGTGATAACTCCTACTAGTGTACTCTGATGTTAAAACGCAGAGCTCTAATTTAATATAAATCGTAATATAAATATCCCCAAGAACACCGGTGCCAACCCATCTGAGAGGATTTATGGTTCACACCAAGTAATCAAGCATACACTCTTGGAAATAAAAGGTTCTACAAAGGGTTTATTGCATAATTAATATTTTTTTAGCTTTAAAAAAGTGTACTATGTTGAACCCTTTCTGATGGGTGACACTCTATGGGGTTCATAGAGCCTTTAAGGGTTGCCAAAGAGGGACAACCTAAGAACCTCAAGGGGTTTTCAACCAAGTTTAAGTTTGTAGGAGCTGGAAAACAACGCAATAATTAGATTCTTGATAATTAATCAACAATCAGATTTGATAATTCAGTAATGCTCTGGTATAACAACCAGTTAAATAACATGCAAGACATGAGAATTTTTCTCTAGGCAATGTGTAACAGCTTTAATCCAGTGACCTACATTCTTACTCGTTAAAAAATGATGAAAAAGACAAATGATATTTTATCTTTATATGTTTTATGCTGTTTGGTCTTCTGCCCAATAACACAAGTGCCACTCATAATTAGGGGCGGGGGGGGGGGGGGGGGCGAAAACTGGACAGGAGCTTACTGCTGGCTTAAACGCTTAAACTTGTGCGATTCATCATTTGCATGTGGAACTCATCCAGCTAATTTCTGTTTTTCTATGAACGAGGTGTCAAAATGTGTTCCAGATTGGCCATAGTTTCCATTGCCAGTAAAGCTCAAGATGTTCTCTCAGAGGATAAAGAACACTTATATTAGCTGGGTAATACTGATTTCCACGTTATTTATACGTATATCTAACACTGCATTCTACCACTTTTGGGGTTTAGTGTCAAATGAAATCGGGTGTATTAGAACAGAAAGAAAAGTGAACTGTGCTGTATGCTGTTCCCTGGGATTTAAAGTTGAGACCTGTGTTACGTGACTAACTCCAGAGCGCGCACACACATTCATCCATCTATATAATCTGTGAAGAATTTGTAGATTTCTGGAACATTTCATCAACATGGCCTTCTGTTTAGAATAGAGACTGGCTGCACATTATTTTTAACTTCTAGAGAGAGAAAAAAGGCTGGTGAGGGAACAGCTGCTTATAGCTGCTAAAACGCAAGTGAAAACGGGAACTAACTTGTTTCGCAGATGTTTCACAACATTAACTGTAACTAGAAATGGATAAAAGTAACTAGAAATGGAAAATGATCAACTTTGGCATCATAAAAGTAACTTTGCTTCATCATACTAACCTGTCATTGATTATTTTCCTATAGCAGCACAACCTATTTTGTTTTATTCTATTAACCCATGTCTCAGCAACATGTATGTATTTTTGTAAAGGCTGTCGAATTACTTTCAATTGAAAAAGTACACAAGTACATTTGCGCAAATTCGATTGTTTTATTTTACAAAATTATTGCAAACTGCAGAAATGACAGTCAACAAACATAACTTCCAACACTTTATTAAGGCTGTAGTGTGATTGTTTAAGCAGTCCACCAGAAACGAGAACGTATTATCAGCTGTTTACCAGCTGAAAGACACCTATTGCATACAAGGGACATATTTTTCAAAACTTGTCAAAGGTTTTGGCATCATCTTATCTGCGAGAGAGTGGAGAGAGTGTTTAGCTGTCCTATTTTATGATGATCTTTTTCACTAAAACAGTGCTCTTGGGAAGCAGACCTGGGTTTATACCAGAACATTTTGGTCTACTAAATGTCAAATCTGCTATTGCTATATTTCTAGAGTGTGCACATGCATCAATTCCTTTCCCTTCTTCCATTCTGCAGGACGTGGCCATGCATTTCCACTCAGCCTGTGGATTTGCCTTGGTGGTACAGCTTTACCTGCTGCATCATGCCCAAGCAGGGGCATACTATGGACACCAGCATCTGGCCCAGCAAAACCAACCACTGCCACAGTTACCTCACATGCCACTTGGCAAGGAAAGGATACCCCAACAGCAGTATTTAGGGAAAGAGTTGCCTCACCTGCCATATGGAAATGATATGCCCATGCTCCCATACTATGGAAATGAACAGCCACAGATGCCCTTTCCTTTGGCAAGCCCCAATCTAGGCAAAGGTATGAATATAATCAAAAATATAAATCACATCCATGAATACAGTGGCTTAATATACTGCTGTCGTCTGTCATGTTGTTAATGTGCAGCCTTTTTTGCTACGACATTCTGTACATAAAAATTAGATTTTAAGGAAGATGGTGCACATTTGAGATACTAATCCATTTCCACTCGGTTTCACAATTAATTTGTAAAAGATCTAGACACTATAGCACAGCAAGAAGTCTGCCCACATTTCTTCTACAGATGTTTTTGTCTTGGCCACATTTGCATCATCAGCTGTTACCTGCCATCTCATGATACAATGAAGCCCCTGAAAAGCTCAAGTTCATTAAATTAACTTGTCTGCTTTTGCCAAAACAAATATAATCTACAAACTCCTAGCACCTGACCTGCACATGGTTTACCCACACAATAATTCACACTCTTAATCATATAGCATTAAAGAAAATGAAGTGGTAACATGGTGCACACAACAAATTGGGCTTCTAGGACCTGTACTGATAGCGTTTCTAAAAAGCTGTGAAAGCTGGCACTGTTACTTTCTGACAGTTTCAACCTTCAAGCCAAGTCAGCCATCTCAAGTAATCACCCATATTATAACCAATAGTTTAATATTTATGATGAACATCCTGGGAATATAACAGATTTGGGCCATACCATATCGCCCCACTGTTTAATTTATACTTTTCCTGTTATTCCCATACATATCACAAGTCTTTATGATCTTACATTCTCTCCTCAGGTGAAAACATTCTCCGAGGTCAGAAAGGTCCATCAGGTGAGGTACCTTGCCATACCTTGAATATATCTATCCATTGTTCAATCAGTACAAAAAAAATTCTATACACAATTTACATTGCATGTACAGCATATTCATAATATTGCATTCCCCCATCAGGTGAAAATATTCTCAGAGGTCAGAAAGGTCCTTCAGGTGAGGTACCTTGCTATACCTTGAATATGTATAACCATTTGTGCTTTTTGAAAAATTACATGCATAGCACATATAATATTGCCTTCTTCCCTCAGGTGAATATATTCCCAGAGGCCAGAAAGGTCCTCCAGGTGAGGTTGGCCTGATGGGACCTCAAGGACCTCGGGGGCCCCCTGGACCACCAGGTCAGGGGATTCCAGGACCTCCTGGGAAACCAGGCCTACCAGGCCCTCAGGGATACTCTGGGATTGGAAAACCTGGTATACCAGGACTGCCAGGAAAACCTGGAGGAATTGGATTGCCAGGACCAAAGGGTGACATGGGACCAGGTGGTGGTGTGGGACCAGTAGGATTGCCAGGACCTCCTGGTCTTCCAGGCCCTTCTGGGTTACCAGGAGTGTCAAAAGCAGGTGCACAGGGATTACCTGGACAACCTGGGTTTCGTGGAGAGCCTGGACAAAAAGGCAATCCAGGAATTCCTGGGCTTCCAGGACCTAAAGGTGATTTTGGAATTGGTCTTCCAGGATTACCAGGGATAAAAGGACCACCTGGGCCTCCGGGGGCACCAGGTCCAGGAGGACTACCAGGAGTTGGAAAGCCAGGTCTAAATGGACTACCTGGGGCCCCTGGAGGCCCTGGTAAACCTGGTTTCCCTGGAGAGCAAGGGTTAGCAGGACCTCCTGGTGAAGAGGGGCCACCAGGGCCTCCAGGCCTACCAGGTATTGGCAAACCTGGTTTAAATGGTTTTCCAGGGCCACCTGGTCTTCCAGGTGGAAAGGGAGAGCCAGGTCCACCCGGTTTTCCAGGAGGTCCAGGTTTACCTGGAATTGGTAAACCCGGATACCCTGGACCAAAAGGTGACAAAGGATATGGTGGCTTACCTGGGGCTCCAGGTCCAAAAGGTGAGAAAGGTCATGGTGGATTTCCTGGACTAATTGGCCCACCTGGACCAGGTGGTCTTCCTGGTCCACCAGGTCTCATGGGGCCCCCAGGTGGCATTGGCTTCCCTGGACCAAAAGGAGAGGTTGGTGAAGTTGGGCTAAAAGGACCAGCAGGTCCCACAGGTGAACCAGGTCCTCCAGGACTTCCAGGAAAATCAGGGCTCCCAGGAGTAGGTGGACAACCAGGACCCAGAGGCTTACCTGGACCTTTAGGCCCTCAGGGTGAAAATGGACACAAAGGTTTCCCTGGTTTCCCTGGGGCTCCTGGCAAGCCTGGACCAAAGGGGGAAAGTGGTCTACCAGGAGATAAAGGTAGTCAAGGCCCAATAGGAATCCCAGGATTAATGGGGCCAAGTGGACCAATTGGGACTCCCGGACTTCCTGGACCAAAAGGAGAATATGGACCACCAGGGAAGCCTGGACCACCAGGTGAAGGAAAGCCTGGTTTTCCAGGTCCATTGGGTCCACCAGGGAAACCAGGTCCTGGTGGACTTCCTGGTAAACCTGGAATACCTGGCCTTCCTGGTCCTCCTGGTCCACCTGGGCCTCCATCTGGTGATGGTGCTATTCTTCCTGACATGGGTCCAGGACTTGATGGGGCCAAACAAGGAGCCTATAAGAAAATCAAGCCTGGTGATTTTATTGGCAGGAATGTACTTGAGATGCCTGCCTTTACTGCTCAGCTAACAACCCCATTTCCACCTGTTGGCACACCTGTGGTCTTCAACAAGATCTTGTACAATGGCAACCAGAATTACAACCCTCAAACTGGCATTTTCTCCTGCAGTGTACCAGGAATTTACTATTTTGCATACCACGTCCACTGTAAAGGGGCCAATGTGTGGGTGGCTCTGCAAAAGAACAATGAGCCAGTCATGTACACATATGATGAGTGCAAAAAAGGTTCTCTGGATCAAGCATCCGGAAGTGCAGTACTGCCTCTACAAACTGGAGACTCCGTTCATGTTCAGTTACCATCAGATCAAGCTCCTGGACTTTATGCTGGTCAATATGTCCATTCATCATTCTCTGGATATTTATTATACCCAATGTAATTTGTCAGAAAAAATCCCTCACAATCAGTGGTGGAATTATAAAATTCACATGCTTGCTAACAAAACTGATGAGTGGGAATTAAAAGCATAGTAATTTAGTGATATAAAATTCATCAGTGTTCTTTTGAATTGAAGAGTATCTAAAACGTTGCAGAAGTGAATTTGCAGAGTGGCAGTACCAGAGGCAGTAAAGATAAAGAGCCATAAAAACTGAATCTGAATATATAGGTGAGTGAATCCATTTGGAGTTGTGTTTCACCATGCAGTTTACATAGAGGCTACATTTACATATCATACAATAAATATTCAAATAGCAAGAACACACTTCTCGACATATTACCTGCCAGTATTTATATAATACACGGATAATATCAGCTAATTACATACATAGCGTATTTCAGTTTTTTTCTTCCATATGCACCCATTACAATAATCTATAAATAAGCTCATTGTACTCTCACTCTTTGTATGGTGCAACATATTTTGTTATGGTATATTTTGCTTTTCCAGTTATCACATCACTTTACAGTAGCTTGAGATTCGCTGTCTTTGTGAATCAGAATTTAATGTTGAAGAAACAAGGTCAGTTTTGTTTACTGATACAACCTGGGGATACTTATGAAATATGTATATGTGTACATATATATTTCCTGTTGTTTTCTTTTCTTTCTTTCTTTCTTTCTTTCTTTTTTTTACAGGATCAACGTAGTATCATTC
>JAOTRR010000001.1:2632675-2643230 GCA_028570945.1 Gogo arcuatus
AGTATATATTCACATTCAAGAGTGTGTTGTAGCTATATGATTGGATGATGATGATGTGATTGATGAAGCTAAGTTATCTCTGTATGACAGGGTAACGTAATGGATGATGAAGCATTACATCACTGGTCAGAAGAACCTTATGGAAACAGAGCAGATGTACAAGCGAAGATAAATCTCAAGGATTTAACTACCCAAAACAAGTAGCAATCAGAACAGCCTGTACCAGTTTCAAGCATGCCAAAAACATATCTCTATCAGTGTGTGTGCATGTTGCCATGCCAGAATGTATTCCCGCCTCACACCCAGTGTTCCTGAGACAGGCTTCTGGAACCACCATGAACCTGACAAGGATAAAGGGGTTACTTAAAGTGTAATTGAGTTGCCTAGGAGTGCAATTTGAGTTGTTTATGAGTTCAGCAAAATGCCAAATGTGCATCATATCTCTGGGGTTGACAAGGTCTCAATGAGGTTCTCAAAAAGCTGGGGAAGGACATCAGGCTTGAGGTTCAACTTTGGCAGTAGATTGGTCAAATCTGGTCAAATTTCAAATCGTCTGTGGTCACCTTTCCAACAAATCTGTTCATTAAATGTCCATGCTGGTCAACCCTGATTACAGCTTCCCTGATGTCTAAATGTGACACAACATGGTGGATAATTCTTGTGTCAGACTTTGTGGCAGCAGATTGCAGAAGGCAGTTTTAGTGTTTAAGCACAAAGGTCTTTTCAGAAAGTTTCTGAGGGCAGAGTGGAAGAACTTCACTGGCCTGCACAGAGCTCTGACCTCAACCCATGTCAAACCTTTTAGATGACTTAAAATGTCATTTGTGAGCCAGACTTAATTGCCCAACATCAGTGTTTAAGTCACTAATGCTCTTGAGACTAAATGGAATCGAGGTTTGGCAACAAAGTTTCAACTTCTACTGGAAAGCCTTCACAGAAGAGTGGGGAATTTTTTCAATTGTATCAACGGTACAATTCCCTATTAATACCCCTGATTTTGGAAGAAAAGTTGGGCAAGGAAACTATCCAGATGCTTTGTGTACCCATGAGAGAGCACTGGGCATATGTAGCTGGTACATGTTTTAGTTAAGTGTGGCAATTTCTTGAAATGAAGTGGCCAGTTAAAGCGATTTCTCATGGCTTTAACTCTCATGGCTAACTGAAGAGGTATTACTTGAATAGATAGTGTTGCAACCTTAGCTCCTGAGCTTGGGTCTCTCTCTTCATGGAGTTTCACGTTTTCTCCATGTTCATGTGGGTTTTCTTCAGTTTTACCCTACCTCTTAAAAACATGCCAATGACTCTAAATTGCCCTCCTAGGTGTGAATGTTCTGATTTCTCACGATAGACTAGAGCCCCATCCAAGGTGTATTCCTGCTTCACACCCAGGTGTTGCACCACTCTCATTGTGCTTCTATACTATAGGCTTAACCTTCAGATTGTGACAGGAAGTTGATGAGGTCTTGTTACTACAATGAATGCTATTATGTTTCCAGCACTTTGATATATACTGTATACCACCATAGCTAATGCGTTCTTAAAATGATAAATAAGGGCTCAGGATAGATGTTTTAGTTTCAGGATAAAGGTGCTGGAATGGGATCGCTTTAGTCTTCATTATAGGCAGGAAAAACTGGCCTCAGATCAGTATTCGTTCTGCAAGATCCCGTATGTATCATTTGTCTCAAAAGAAGACCGGTGGAACATGGTGAGTGAGTTTAGCTACTCTAGGCTGAGATGCCATTCAGGACCACTTTTTTTCATTCATCCAAAGCAGCTCTTCTGGCAACCTCAAGTTATTTTTTGAGTGCCTCACTTCTTTAAGGGAGGAGGATAATACACGTAGGACATGATGTGCTCATAAATTAAGAAACACTGAAAATTTCTCTGTAAATCCAGAGAAATGTGCATCATTTTCTTTGTACCTATTAAATATCCATGGGTTGTTGTTTTTTTGTTTTTGTTTTTTTATTCACACAAGGCACAACTTGCAACTTTACAAGCTCTGGTTAAACCTGCTTCAACAGATGAGTGGATGTGGGTTTACAAGTGAAGAACAGACAACATGGTGCAAAGGCAACAAGAAGATTGTAAGCAGTAGGACAGGCCAAGATAAAGGACAAGGAGCTTAGACCTGAACTAATTGTCTTGTGAACAGCCAGAGTACACACATTGTGCCTG
Source organism: Gogo arcuatus (assembly GCA_028570945.1). Lineage (NCBI taxonomy): Eukaryota > Metazoa > Chordata > Actinopteri > Siluriformes > Anchariidae > Gogo > Gogo arcuatus. The sequence continues at coordinate 2,634,857 of JAOTRR010000001.1, forward strand.
TGTCAAATATCAGCACCTGCAAGACATCATGATGTTGAATGCTGAAACTACTGTTTTCATCTGGTGTATTGATGTGAGAATAAAAGGAAGACAGACAGAAATGCACTGGAATCATATAACAATTTCTCCCTGGTCTACACATCTTTCCATCTTCGAGTCATTTCACAGTAGTACCATTGTCCTTCAGCTCAGGACATTGAGAAGACATGGAGACGTGAACCAAGGAACTGAGTGAAGGGAAACCGGCATTTAAAACTAAATCCGTTGACAGTCCTTCACATGCTGGCTGGCTAGCATAAAAGCCATATTCCGTGAGCTCACGGGAAGGTGGTATTTCTGGTTCCTTAGATCACCCTCTTCCTTCCTCTCTGGCTTGGCTTGGAGTTTGTATCAGCCAGCTGGACTGCAAATTTATTATTGCTCACTCTGTAACTCAGTGTTTTTGCTGACTGGAGCTGCAGGCTGTACCTTCTTGAGTACAACTGAACTTAGATATACACTGAAGCTCATTCAGGCAGTTAAGAAAACCTAATGTAATCTGTCAAACAAGACTCCTTTCTTCTTCACTAGTACAAAAATGCCCTAAAACAGGTTGTTCCTTTCAGGGCTGTTATGTAATTGCTGTTATAGTTTATGTTTCAAAAAGCCAGTATTCTGAATATAGATACTACTGTTTATATTTCTCCACTAAGTAAGGGGAAAAAATACTTGGTGTTCTTCTGTTTTAGGAAAATAATCAACAACATGGTGGTGTAATGATGATACTACTACTGACCAATCAGAATCCACAATTCATTACAGGCTAATGGTAGTTCTACTTTGTAGAACTACCATTAGCTGATAAGTCAGCCTGATAAGTCAGATGGTGGACTCAGATCTTCGGCTTCAATGCCACTGTATTTTTAACACTCTAATGAAATATATGTCTGAAAAAATTGTGCTAGACCCATAACGAGGAAGTACGTTAGGATGACAAGGGCGAAGAAAAGAAGTATTGTCAGTTCCATCTGTAATACATTTCATGCACATATTAATCCCCTGACTCAAATAGCCCTACTTTACCCCAGTTCACACATTCGTTCTACCTCTCTGACTGCTCTTAGACTGTGTAATTTATTATTTGACTCTTCACACACCATTAATTGCTTCTTTTCTTTCTTAGCCACACTAGTACTGAAAGCACTCGGTTATCTTTTCCAAATGATGCCAACTGAAAAAAGGATTTATAGTGCAATATTCCATTAATACCTATAATCATCTGGTGGTGGCTAACAATAGATAAAAGCTATCAGCCATCATCTAGCATGATGTCTAGCATCTGGATTAGCTTGCATTCATTAGTAGCAATGCTAATAAAAAAGGTTGAATGTCCTAACAACTGTCAAGATAAAAGAAATACTATGCCCAAATGATGTTCTCATGGCTAATCGTAAACAGACTCTAGTAACAGCATGTTAACATCATCTCATAATGTGGACTGTTCCTTTTCATTCGGAACTAGCACTGTTAGCTTTTTTTTAAATAAGGTATGCAAGGGTCAGCACCTGGTCTGTGTTATGTGCTCAGCATATCTTGGTTTTTTTAGCCTCTGGTGCTGATTCTTATGACCCGACCCAAAGAGCATGAATATTCCAAACATGTGCTTCCAGCAATTAACTTGAAGTAAAGCCTCATCCATCTCCATTACACCCACCTATACTTTATCCGAACAAAACGTCTCAGGTCTGTCCTGCTGGTTCACTGGAGAATATCACTCAATCAATCAAAACAGCATGGACTCACATGCTCGTGGCAGGATATACTATATTTTTGCAGTAGGTATAAGACAGAGCAATCGTTTACTCGGTTTACTTACAAACGATAACATAAAAAAGTATATTGTGTACTTCTCTTCAAGTGCTAGCATATGATAAACTATTCAGACTAGCATATCTAAATACTATCCTGTACATCTCTGCAAATGAACTTACAACTAGCATATCAAAAGTATACAGACAACTGTCTTTCTCCTTGCTTAAACTAACATATCAAAAATACTCTAATGTACTTGTCTGCTTACAATGTTGTACAAATACTGGCATATAAAAAGCAATGCTAGTAAACTTGGTAGTATATTTAAATAAACTTAATATATATGCACTATAAGTGCCTGTAGACAGATGGTATCCATTCTACACAACTAAGTGGATCAGGAGGCACCTGAGCCAATAGAGTAGAGAAAGGAGTGTGTTAATGGAGCTTTATATCCACCTGGAGTCGAGTAAAGAATTATGGACTGGTCCCAGGAGCAAGGGCTCCGGCCTGGATCTCTTTTTTTTTTCCACTGCGTGTGTAGGCTGAAAGATGAACGCTGGCTATTATAGGTCAGAGCTTCAATACATTCTGCTTTAGCCATCCAGTTCTTTGGAATTTCCATTTATTTTATCATTTATTCACAACTGGCTCATTTTAGACTTCGGGATTTATTACCTTTCACATTTAATCAAGACCTTCAGTAGCATTTGGACATTACAGCCAGGTCTGTTGCAGCTAAACACAACAAGGTGGTCGATCTCCAGGCATGCTATGCTAATTTCGTAACCTTATTTTATACTTTAATTCTTCGCTTTTTAAATTTTTTTCCTTAAAACACCACAAAATAAACAAACAAAAATAAAACCAAGACGTGGCGCTCCAGTAAATGTTTCCAAATATGAAATTGTAAAGGCTAGATTCCATTTAGGTCAGCGGGTTTTATGATCTGAAAAGCTCTCGCAGATGTAACCCATATGGGCCAGCCCTTAGCCTCAAGCTTGCTTCGCCAGTTGCACCATCCATAATTTGGATGACTGGAGCAGAAAAGAGTTCAGAGATTTTCCACTTCATAGTAGAAGGTTGTTAACTCGTTTATGGACGGCTGCTGTGAAATTACAATTGCTGGACAAAGCTTGATGAGAAAGATGTGAAACTACACCAGTCTTTTAAAAACCTCATAGCTACACTGGCACAATGAGGCTTCTAAAACATGGACTCAGTGACGGGGATCATTAGCTTCTCCTTCTCCATCATATATTCCATAAATTGCTGTGGTATAAAAGGAATAAGACATTTCAGGACATGCTGTTATGGAAAAACAGCGATTAATAAATAGTGGATCACAATTTTTTTTTTTTTTGAGGATGATTAAAGACAATGTGGAAAATCAAACACCAAATAAAGACAGGTCTATAAATTTAGAAGTTACTTATTTTCCATGCTGACATCACTCATTAGGGGTTAATTCATAACCACCTCCTTTAATAACCGTAACCTAAACACAAAGTCCTTCTAGTAAAATCTGTCATTTGTTTTATTTGTGATTTACGTGACACAGTCTAATTTATACTGTCTCCATTAAGAATCACCTGAAATGACAAGGAAATTCTTATTTACCCAGGTGAACGAGTTCCTTTTCATTCAGTTTGTTCAAAAGATTTGTTCGTTTCATCTGTTCATTTGTTCAGTAGGCTACTACTTCTGGAAAGACAGATATGTCGCACCTCGTTCCTCTGAATCATTCAGCTCCTACGATCGTTCATTTTCTTGTTATCAAACTTAAAATTACAAAATAGTAGCCTTGTTTTACATTGCATGACTGTAAAATTTGCCCTATACTAAAATAAATTATTCACCAGTATTGTCAAGACAGTACATGAAAACAGCCTACAAGTAGCCTGGATTTTCAAGAACTACAAAAGACACCATGTACAATGTTTTGTGAAAGCATAAATAGCGCACTATGTTTCCGTTGTTCTTGCCGGTCCATTTAATAAGCTATGTATTTAAAAAATTGGTTTGTTCACTGAAATGCCAAGCAACTGCAAATAAAAGAACGCAGGTCACTGGTTCATTCGTTCTCTAATAGCCCTTCTGGATAAGACCGAAAGGCAATGTTGCTGTATCCAGTTCGCGGTCGCCTAAATCTCGTCCTCTTGCTCCAGGCTCCTACGGTCATTTGCAGTTGCTTGATTGACATGTCAGTGAGCCAATCAGTCTTCATCTTTGGCGAATTCTGCAAATGAGCGAGAATCAGTGCACTAGTGCTTGTAGGCAGTAGAAAGACAAAGAGTCAGACGAAGAAATCTGTGATTCATTTGGGTGATTCGTTCGAAAAGATCTGTTCATTCGGTTGCCATCTCTACTGCTAAACGTCACCTGAATCTGATTGTCCTAGTTAGTGGTCTGCTAGTCATCATGCTAATTAAGGAACACAGCCAGTCATTTGTAATTACCATTTTCTTTGTACTATTTCCTTGAATTTACATTTGTATAAAAATACATACCAAGGCAGATTAGAATCCTACACTCCAGTGCTATTTAATATATACCTGGAAGCATTTTCCTCCAAAATCAGGTGCCTCATTCCTGAAAAGATTAACTGCCTTTCTGTAGGCACTTGTATAGCACAAGTATTAGAGAAAGCTAAAGCATAATGAACTCTTGCCAAGTGGACATCTCATCTTAAATATGATGTAATGTCTTAATATTTACTCCTCCTCATTACTTTAGACAGGGCCACTTGTAATCTTCTGCCAGAACATTCCCTCCCTTAAAAGTAGTAGCTCTTGAGGAAGCTGTAAACCATCAAGCTTGATGACAAGGTTAAAACTCGTTGCCCTGTTCTTTTGGCTCGTTAATTTCTCAACATATTTACAAATTGTTAGTATTAGTGGCTGTGGTACTAGTTTGTTTTCTTTCAACTTCATTTGTATAAAAATCCTGTACTGCCTTTGCTTTTTCAAATTCATGAGGTCAGGTTATAACTTCTTTGGTTAATTTCTAATTGTACTACACGATGTACACTCATTTTCACAGGACTGAAAGTGTTTGGTTCTTAAGAGTTTGACTGAATCATTAAAACAGATAAAATGGCTATTTGAAGTGGTCCTGAAATTAAAATTGGTGTTTTTTTTCTACATGTAGTGTTATGAAGACCAATATGATGGTATATTTAGACAAAAATTGGATATATCCTCATTTTAATTTTATTGTCACATTATTACTTCCAGGAAAATGTCCAATTTTTGGCTCCCTTTCCCAACCATTCCTTGGTGGTTGAGTAAGTTGGTGGTTATGTGACTTTTTTTTTGAGTGTTTTATCAGCTTGAGGCTGTTCATAGCCTGAATGTTGCTACTTCATAGTGATGGAGAATGTAACAGCATCTTTATATACCATCTGGGCTTCTTCGTGGGTAAGAAGTTTATCTCCCACTCTGATGCATCAGATGTCTTCCGGTGGCAGCCCTCTCCGTCATCATTGACTCTGCTGACGCACAGCCTCAACTCAGACATCTATGGCATAACTCCAAAAACACACAGCACCTCGGCATCTAGGATATCACCATGGTTAAAGTGGATGGGTGTGGGTGAAGGCAATGTTGGAATCCTCCACAGATGAAGAAGGCTCTTCACTGTTGTACTTCAACATCCTGCCAATCTGACTTCCTGTTTAAAAAGGAAATATGTTAAAGTGCACAATCAAATCATGACTCTCAAAGTGTGTGTTTACTCACACTGATTTCAGCTGAGGGATTCTGCTATCTCTACAAACCTCAGCTGCGTGTCGACAAGCAGTTCTTCAAACTTCGTCCATTCTCAATGGTCTGCTAAGGAGTTATTTCCATTTCCACCTCAAAAACCACCAGACTGTCCCAGAAATCCTTCAAAACTTAACACACACACAAACAGCATATACTGTATATAATTGCCTATATATTGTTCTGTATACAGTATTCTATCACAATATACAATTTTGAAGAAGTTTGAAGTAGATCAATAGTACCTTCCTTTCTGAAAACCTGGACAGCTGACTGTTTTCCAGTAGTGGGACTTGACGTTCAAACAAACACAGCCATGCAGACTTGCAATGACAAGCCATTACATTGATGTTCCATGAAAAATAAGAAAGCCAAGGACAAAATGGTCTGAACTCTTCCCTTTGCCATGTAAATCTACAATGTGTGCATCTCTAATGAAAGTCTGTGCATGTTGTTACGGCAAATTAAAACCTTTCCAACTGTCACTGTGAAGACATAAAGTTCCTGACTCATAAATAAGTCCAGTGTAATCCTTTATTTTTTCGTCTGCGCAGCACAAAAAAATGCTGTTTGATGTAAACTCTAAATTTGTTTTATTAAAATGTTCCTCGATAAATTACCATTTATAATAATACTAATAAAGATTTATTTTCAATATTTAGTTGAACTAGGGCAAGCTTTGGCTTGACAGCATTTCAACCGCTGTATGCAGCCAGAGCTAAAGTGAAACCAGTCCGTGACACGGGATACCAAAAAAATACAGAACTGCAGCAGTACCTAAGCACTGATACTACCGTGTGGCTAATTAACAGCTCTGAACTTGTGGAAGTGTGAATAACAGCATTATCCAACAGTTAAATTACACCATTTAACCATTTAGCTCATTCCTTATGCCATTAAATTACAGGTATACACTCACCAGCCACTTTATTAGGAACACCTCTTTTCATGAAATTGTCCAATCAGCCAATCACATGGTTACCTTTGTGTCTATACAAGAAAAACAAAAAGACAAATCTTCCAAAACTACCGAGAACACCAGACCTTTTTGTGGTTTATTGATGTCAGTATACCATTTTTACCGTGTTTCCCTGCCTATAAATATTACACATTAAAGTTGCTGTTCACCTGGTTTACAAAAGCAGGAATGGTATGAAAGACATTGGCCAGACCCCTTCTGTTTGTGTACACAGGCTTTGGTTTTGGACTTCATATTTCATACATAAAACATTGAGCATTGTGTTAGATAAATGAACAAAGTCTGGAGAACATATGCCGAGACTGGAATTGGAGCCAAATGGCCAACAACCAACATCAGATTTCTCATAACATGATCATTCCATGATCCAGCGTTTACAGAGCAGATATTTGGATCATACGCAAAATATACAATTTTAAAAAGAACGCCAATGATTAACGAGTTTCCTGTATCTTTGTTATTTGATTTACATTTGCAGAATCATGGCAGAGTAATAATTGGACAGGACTGTAGCAATGTTGATGTGCCAGCAGGGTCAATATGGTGTCACGATTGCAAATTCATAAGAACTCAAGTTGTTCGAAAGTAGATGCAAGTAGAGTAGCCAAAAAGTATGAAAAAAAGAGAGAGCGTAACACCAAATAGATTTGAGAACTCAACATCACTGTGGTATAAAACATAGAAGGAAGGAGTATCATAATTATTATAATTTTATCAGAAACTTTCAGATTTTTTTATTTACACAATGAATTCTGCCATATTTAATTTCACACAGTTGTTTTTAAACTTGAATCCCCTCCAAAACACAGTTAGGCCCAAACCCAAATGGATATTTATTAATTAGATATATGCTCACTCTAGAGGGTAAAATAATTTTTCACCATTTTGATAATATATAGGATTTAACCATAGAAAACCTGTAGCTGGAAAAAAATATAGCCAAATGTAATGAAGTGAAAGTTATTATGTATATGTAACAGATGTATATGTAAATGTAGTTAGTTTGAAAATGTTCTGGTTTTTCTTTTACATGAGATTTAGCATGACAGTAGCCATCACGTTCTAACTCGCTGTCCTGGGATTAGAGCCAATGACCTTTTCAGGTTCTATTGCTGATCCTCAACTGCCTGAGTCATAACCCAAAAGCTTGAGTGAAGTCCAAACCAAACACTCCTGTATTGTATCTGATTTAATCCTTAGGTTTATTCCACAGGATGGAACCTCTTCAGTGATGATCCTTAAAAAGCAGCAGCAGAAATACAGCACAGATGCCAAAGTAGCTCTCTCAATGACCACCAAGGACATGCAGCGGCCTGCATAAGTATTCACCCCTTGAACCTTTGCACATATCTGTACTGTTACAACCTGGTGGATTAGTCAGAGAAGTAACCAAGGGAACGGCCAAAGGTTATATCTGAAGGAGCTCAGGAGAAGCTATTCGGGAGAAGCTATTCACAGGACAAGCGTAGCTGGACACTCTATTAAAGATTGGTCAGAGTTTGCCAAAAGAAAAGGTGTATTATAGGCAAATGTTTTTTTTTTATCTAATGAGACCAAAAACTGAACTTTTTGGCCTTGGCATTAGGGTTTGGCAGAAATCCAAGACTATTGATCACCCCTGAGAACACCATCTGAACTGTGAAGCATGGTGGTGGTAGCATCATGTTCAGAATTACCCTTGGAGTCTTGGTTTGTTTCTCTGACTAATCCTTTTTGTGAACAGCCTCCTGTAGGCAGAGTTGCAGATGTTCTACTTGTTTAATAACAGATTTAATGGTACTCCATGAGATGTTTAGTTTAGGAGGTTTAAAAAAAAAAAAAAAAAAAAAAAAAAAATATA